>JAOTOL010001242.1:0-220000 GCA_034440575.1 Imbricaverruca yamaguchii
CAGTTCTAAGCTCGGCTCCACGCCTTTTACGATACACGGCGAACACACGCCACCAGGACTGCGACAAGCATTGCTTTGACAGGAGCAGACGTTTGCTAAAAGATTTCGGTGACAATCCTGAACTTTCTTGAGTGGCGGCGAAAAAATAAAAGATCACGCCTTTCGTGCCATGAACGCTCGATTTAGATTCGGCAACAACTTTGTGGAACCCGTAAGCGCTAAGACGGATTTTAGATGCCCGCATGAGGATTTCGGTTCGATCATCATGCATTGTCAAAGGCTTAACGCGGAACTTGGCAAGATTGGGGAAGCATCCCCGTTCATTCCCCACCGTGGCTTTGCCCATGTTCGCACACCGTTATTCGGCATTTTCAGTCGAAATGAATTGGCTGCGTCGCTGACGCCATGTGAATCAAACTTCTGTCATTCATGCAATAATGCATGCGTAAAAGCAATTTCTATGCCAGACCAGCTCGGAAGCAACTTTAATAACAGCTTAATTTGTGGTTGGAATGGATAATTACCACGTAATACCATACATCTTTTTAATTAAATGTGTTCTATTTTTAACTAAAGAAAATATTTTCCTTTTAACATATGATTTCTTTATTCGCGTCGTGCAACCTGAAATGCCACCCCGGTAGCTCAGTTGGTTATAGCGCTGGTCTGTGCTGGTCTCCCCTGTCCTGGCAACACAGGGTTCGAGTCCCTTCGCGCGCGCGCATTTAGCCCCCGGCCGGGAGTGTGAGTTGGCAGCTGGCCCGATAAGGCCGGGGACGAGCTACCGGGCGGCCGTGTCGGTGTATTGACGGCACGTTAAACTTTCGATCAAAATTCTGCCGTTCAAAAGGAATTCGTGGATCGGGTGGTGGGGCGAGGGTTCACGCAACAAGCTCTGCTTAGCAATAGAACCCTGGTTCCTAAAGCCACCCCAGCAACAACTCGGACTAAATATTATTTTTTTAAATCACGCATTTTGCAGTACAGCACGACATAAATACGGCAACAAAAGTTGTTTATCATCCCGACTTTAAAACGAGGTGCATGCATCTGGAGAAGACGAGACTGCCAAGATTGAGGAAGGCCCTCACTCCCACTGCCGATTGTTTTTCGGTTGTGTACTCTGTGGAAGTGAATGTGCATTTTGGGCGCATGCACTGCGTTCGTCATTTTGCGCACATGAATATATATATTCCGGCGCCCAACAGAGTGCGTATTAAAACGATATATTGAGGAAGCACAACGCAAGACATATATTGGGAGAAGCAAACACATGAAGCAGAAAAAGAACCTTGGGCTCCTTTACGACGCAATTAACTGCTAGGCCATATAGCGTCGCCAACTTCTCAAACCGATTGGTCGCGGGTGGACTCGGTAATTCCGCTGGTTGCGGGACTCGAACCCATAATCTTGCGGTCAAAAGCCCAACACCCCGCGGACTAAGCTACCGCGGCTCCAACAAACGCGTGACATAAGAGGTTATCGGTAGCAGGTGCAGATAAGCCACGGTACTTAATGAGATTACATTGCGGCAATACATTACAATACCTAACATTACAGTACGTACATATATGGCACCTTATAAAATCGGACGAACTGGCAAGAATACATGGAACATCCTCATCGTGACATCTGTGGCTGAGAACATCTCGACACAGACTACTCACGAGCACCGTAGTGGGACGATGAGTACGTGTAAACCTACAGGCTACGCTCTACCGACTTCACAAACACAGGCACATATCAATACTTGAACTTGACATACACTCGGTGCGACTGCAGCACGTACGTTTAGTCTCGTGTAATATGTGTGTAGAAAGTCCTGATATGCTGCTACATGATCGACGGCAGGTGATGCACCTATACGTCCAAACAATGAAAGATCCAAACACTGATCTGAATGTGAAGTATCGCCCAAGTGCGGCCCATACTTCGCAGTCACTGAGCAAACTGCTCGGCTTTCCGCTGCTGCCGCTTTGCGAGCTTGGCGACATTCACCTTGTTCACCAGTCCGAGATGAATAAATGTCCGGATCCTCGCAAAGTACTTAATTATATTGTATCTATGGAATTTAATCTGGATTCCAACACCTCGCGGAAACTTTGACCTTTGGATGTCTGCTGAGATTGGTGGGTTCTTGGGCATGGCGAAACAACAGTGTTTTTCCTGAAAAAGAGGTAGGTTAGGTTTGGACTGGGGAAGGATTGTGGTGATAACTCAACCAGCATTGTTGCACATGTGACATCAGAGATATTCTATGGGTGACATTGGTTTGGATGCACTGTTTATACATTGAACATTATCATTATCCCAATTACCCCACTCAAAGCAACACATTTCGCATTACTACACGTACGAACTGAAAAGCATGCATTTGCGCTGGAATACAATGATTATATCATCTTAATGACATTCAGAAACATGCATTTACAATTTTTTATTGACATGCCACCTCAACTAACATGCAAATCTTCTTCTGCTGGTGCGATTGTAAAAACCTCACAAAGCTCCAGTCTAGCCTCTTTTCAGAAGAGAACATAAATTAGCTTCCAATTTAAAAAAATCACATTCATGAACAATTCGATCTGAAAATGGAGGAAGCTAAAGAAATGCCTAGCTTAACCAACCTCATTTTAGATTTGCCTAGGTAAAAATGTGCAAAACGTCGCTTGTAAACACTCAACACTGCAATAATGAACCCTTAAATCACATCTCACACAGTACAGGTGAGAGTGATCACATTTTAACCACAGCAATCAACTTTGCATTGGAAAGGCATATCAAGAATTCAAATATTAACTAAAAAGTACATTTTTCCCTGAAAATGTATTTTAAGGTCTGATTTTTTTTGTGCAATTACACCAGTATTTTTAGTGGCTACTAATAATTGGTACCACAACAGCTACAGTGAAGTAATCCTGCACAACCACTTTCATGTTCAGAATATGGCACAACACTACAAAACAATTATATGTTTTAAAGTAGCTCTATGTGAGTGGTTAGATGACTTTGATAGAGAGAACCATCTGAATATGGATACCATCTTCATTTTTTTGAAATTCAGTAAACAGTATAATTACTGGTTTGGCCACACAAAAGCAGCAGTAGAGCAATTTGTTCCATGCATTAAGTGTTTGGAAACTCCCTCTTACCCTACTACCACTACTGCCCAGCCATGATACAATGGGCAAGCAATTACCAAATTGTCCACAAGTTGGTGAATGGCACAGTATGGCATGATTACATATAGCCCACAAAAACAATATGATAACTGACAGGGGGCCAACGCACATGCTAACATTAATCACCAGATTGCATCAATGACGTGCTGACCAGGTTGACATTGTGGGTATAAGGCCTTAATTCGCATAAATTGTCTGAGGTGTGTTCTCAATATCAACCACGCCATGGATAAATTAATTCTGGGTATGGTGCCTTTCGGTTCAAAGCCACCAGCACGCTAGCAGGATAAGAAACATATTCAAGCTTCAATGAATGACTAATATGCTTTACAATCAACGGGGAAACTAATCGTGAGAAAAGCGCCATAATTGTGCTAAAATGAAAGCACCATATTTAGTAGATTTATTGGTATAGTCCAAAACTAGAATATAATTCAGCAGTATTCTGGAATAAAAAAGCGCTTCTAGTATATGACGTCACTTGGCGTAGGTTTTGTCTAGTTTCAACTAACTATACTAGAACAGCCAACTTTGGAGTACCTGTTGTCTCTAGTTATCTTGCAACTAGTTATCGTTGGATGTCGTTAGAAGTTAGTACGTCGTGTGGCGTCTGTTTGGTTGTGTCTCGTTATGGGTCTGCGACAAATGTATTCGCTGGGTGCCTTGCTCTGCCACTTTAGGCCGATGGGTCTGTTCCCGCTCCCTCAACCGGACTGGGGTGAACGTCCATTTGTCTACCGGTTGTTCACGTGCATCATCCGGAATTGGTTTACCCTCACCAAACCTCCACTGGATGATAAATATATAATCTGGCCGGACGGCGAATGAGGAAACGCAAACTAGGAATACGACAAATATGCCTCAACAGTGCCGAGGCATCAAAACATTTTTGAACGCGACATGGGTCAGCAGTCTTTCAGTGGCACATTTCGTACTTTCTATACTTTCAATACTAGAGTATTTTTTACAAGAAATTAAAGAGGCATGGCTGTCATGTATATGAACAGTCACCCATGTTTTGTGTCACCAGCTGCACTGCAAGTGGCTACGGTATGCATCGGGGGCATCCGATGCATGACTGGAAATCAGAGCTTGGCGTTTAAAATTTGATGAGCAAATTGTACTTTCAGTCATGGGTAATTCGCATGCGTTTGGGGGCTATGCTTGCCGGTATACATCCGTGAATATTTGTATCCATGTATGCATAATCAGGTACTGCGTGTGCCTTACACATGGAAATGCGACTTCCCTCCAACACACGGGCACGAGGTTTGATTTTATGAAAATGACTAGATGGGCAAAATATGTGAAGTCAATGGGCAGGCCAAAATGGATTTGGTAGGGACACACTCGACACCGTCCCATGTTAAAAGTTAAAAATACTGAGAGGCTAAGCCAACGTTGAGCCGGCACTTGCCCACTGAAAAACATACGAAGGAACACCACTGTTCTCACAGTTAAGACGTTCCTCCGTGGAGATTAGAGTACACCGCCGAGTACACCATCCTACTCAAGTGCCCCTCGCTAAGCGGGTTTTTCGGCCCAAGACGCCCCTCTCAGAGGAAATGACGTCCATTCAGTGTGCTGGATTGCAGCCCCCTCGCAACTCGCTCCACGAATATTACACCGAATGAGAGCCTCTAGGGACTTTGGCAGCAGCATCCATCCCAAGAAATGACACCTCCCAACGGGCACCTCTCCCATCCCTTTGAAAATGGCTGGATCCACCCCTGGAATACATTTTTTAAATATCTCCTGACAGTACAACGCATCGTCGTCTACTTCACTGCGCGTCATTTTACAGATCGGTGACGGAATCCGAAAACAGCCTCCAACATCTTTTATTCATTCTCCAATAGCTCCTGCACAATACAGTTCATTGAGCTCTCACGACAGGAAGCAAACATATCACTCAATACAGAATCGGCACTGCTACGTGCAAGTTCGGAACAAGCAACAGAGAATGTCACCGTATTGTATATTTGCGACAAATATCATTACCGCCATAGCACCTTCAACCGCTGGTTGATGAACCAAACTCTACCGTTTGCTCCCTTTCATCGAACTGGAAGACCTCTCCTGACCGAAGCTCAGCCTATTCCGGTTGAGAGCGAGGGAACAGAATCAATGCTATTTGTTCAATCAATGCTACAGAATCAATCAATGCTATCTAGGTATTTTTCAGCCATGCGAAAGCTCGACTGGATCCTTTTCGGTCTGTGGCGTACTCAGTGTGTTTGGGTCGGTATTCGGCTCCCCACTAGACCAGCGACCGCGCGGTATGTGTGGCTGACTGGCAGCTGGCCGTGTACTGCGTAGACAGCTGGCCATGTACTATGCAGACACGTGGGTCGCGCGGTATGTGTGACTGCTAGCTGCGTACTGTGCAGACACTAGAAGTGGCAAATGTAAGGACGAAACTAGGTTAGAAAGACCGGTTATTGCCTGCAGGCTTTTGGTCTTCCTTGGAATATATACCGGTCTATCAATCGATCTTCTAGTTGTTTTTTTTCCCCTGTTTAACAAAATAATACACGCTATTTTATTAAACAAAAAAACTTAATGATAATGGCGTGTATTTTGTGAAGCACATCTCGACATTCCAGCTTACAAATTTGTCATACACATTGACAAATTTGATAACAAATCTGAAGTACTTGAAATATTTCAGGCATGCCAATTGCTGAAAACAACAGATAATCGATGATAGTAATTGATAGCTGAAGAATGCTATTGATGTGCAGGTTAAAAAAGTAAAACTTGTAACTACAATAAATATTGTTGTAAAGTCAGTTGGTCTCACGAGATATCGAACGATAGAAGATGGATGAGATGAGGTTAAAAGATAAATACATTCTACCTGGATGGCATTAGACTAGGCTTGTAACACATTCTAGTAAGATTATTCACCAATATCATTGTTTCTTGTGCATAGCTGCATAAGCAATGTACATCAATACACAAAAAACATTGTTTCATGACAATGCACCAAAAACAACCACATTATCAAATTCCTTCGCTGTATCAGAAGGTCGGCATAATGGAGTTTTATTGCAACCAAATGACCATTCGGAGCACTTCAGACAACATGAGTTTGGAGTAAAGATTAAATTAAAAAGATAAAAATCCTCCGAACATTTCAAATAGTTGATATTTAAAACAATGTGGAAAAATAACCAATAGCTTTGGATTGATTAAATGTTTCTCAAATAATTTCCAGAACACTTTTCCTAGTTGTATTATATTATAACAGAATGTAATAGTAATACCAAGATATATCCGCTAAAAGATGTCGTGCATTATGCATCGAACCATAGGTCCCCAGTTCGGATTACGATTTATGCAAGAGTGCACAAGTCTTCCTGAAAGGATCACTGTTTAAAAAAACAAATGTGTCAATAATAGGCAGGAAACAGGCTGTATATACGTGATACTGGACAACATACTGTTTCATCTAGGACAATGAGATACGCAGTTCGATGTGCACTTGGTGTGCGCTACATTTCGTTGATTCCATTAAAAAGTTTTAGTTTGTACAACAAATATTTTATATCACGTGCATTTGCCAACCCTTGAATGCATTTTCGATGCTAATATTACGTCATTATAATATGTGAGCATCAATTGTGGATCCGAAAATCTCGCTCTAAAATTATCCAGTTTTCAACTTTTTGCAATAACTCCAAATAGGCTTCGACGGCGGACTAACCAAAATACCTACGTAGGTCATTTTGGGCGTCCTACATAGTGGAGATAGAGGTCTATCCGGAAATGTATCATTCGTTATCACACAATCAGCATTGATGGTTTTGGGTTGTCTGGCAGGTGCGGAACGTCCAATATGCTCCCCGCGGGGACTAAAATATGCATAACCTAGAAAGTTATCGTACGGTTAAAAATTGGAGGTGGTAATCGTGTTCAGCAGGACATTCTACGTCTACGATAATCAGATACATTTTTTTCTTAAAGTATAAAATGTTTCGAAACATTTTTAATTTCCTGTTTTAAAAAATTCCCTTCATAACTATACATCAATGTATCCTGAAAGGGGCATTCATGCTAGCTTTTTTAGTTTTCTCGCAAATACTTAGTAAAGAAGACCTGGTTCACACCTGCAAAGAGATTGCGAACTGAATTATCCTGATGTTTGAGCACGAATAATTCCGCGAGTATGTGAGCTACTGGGCAGGTGAAATGTGCGCTGGGATGCGGAAGATGTGCGCTATCTTGTCTTCAATTTTTTTTTGACAAAATAAACGTCCAAAAAATGGGATGCAGCGTACCATTGATGGTTCGAAGGTCTACGTTTTGTCCAATTCGGACGGAAAGTAAATGCGCAATTTTGAAGAAACCTCACAAAACGTAGGTATATATATGTAAGTTTCACTCACATTAAAAAATCGTAGTGAATACTAGATGAACAGGTTAGAAAATAAGGCCACATTCGGTATCGCCGTAACATTTTTGGATCTCGGGGCATTTTTTTTGGCATTGGCAGTTAACGAAGAAAACGTACTTTCAGACAAAATTTCGATCCAACAAACATTCAGTCGTCAACGCCTTATAAAACAACAAAACTGACGGCAATATAAAATTATGGCTAATAACACCTAGCGGTAAGGTTCGAACTCAAAATTAATTTTCAACAAATAAAAATATGTTGCCACGAGGCCTATTCTCAAAAGGTCAAAACATATGTGATATTGAATGATCTACACTCGTCGACTCACCTACATTTTTTCTTTTCAGTATTACAGGGAGGGCTGATTGACAGATCTGGTGGGCAACTGGTGCAGTGTACATAGTGCAACCAAGAAGGGCCCTTGTGGCTCATAGTTGCACTAATATTTTATGTCTTTATGTCTGTATGTCTTTATTTAAAAACAAAATCGTTAACTTAAAAATAAAACGTTGAAAAATAACAACAGTAAGTCAACACATGCGCTATGGCGAGCTCCTTCCACCAGTATTCTAAGTAAAAAATCCTCTAAATATGCATTGTGCCAAAAAGCTCTGTTCGCGGCCAGCCAGTCAAAATTCTCCACTTTGGGTATAACCTTTGGTGTTCTAACAAGCGTCGAACTCACTCAGATTGACAGAAAATAGCGTCAAATTACCGTCTTTCACCTTCTTCGCAACGATACACATTTGGACAAATCTTACATTTTGTTTGAAATGCTTGAGAACAAAATATAATTCCTCTTGCGCCCACGACCCTAGATTCAATTTTAGCCAGACACTAGGCGTCATGAGCGGACATAATACCGGTGGCGCCTCTGGTGGTGGATTGGTGAAAGAACAACACAAGAGTGGGCTGGGTATAATCAATGCTATATTCTAGTTTCTAGAGAAGGTGCAGGTGATTTCCAATGGTCAAATCTGAACAACATTGAAACAAGCTCTCTTATGTGTAGTTCATTTTATTATTAAATCATTTCACCCTGTCACTTTGCCGTTAAAGTGAAATGAAACCAATCGGCCACGCAACATGAGCCCTGTTCGACAAGCATCTAGACGGTGCAGTCGGTGCAGTCGGAAAGTACGGAACCAATCAGACGCGTCAGAGTCTCGCCTCTGGCTTTTTCTGTGACGTCATACATTGGCAGACTGTGCAGTCGGTGCAGTCGGAAAATCACGTAATCTCCGACTGCAAGTTAACTTGTGCGTGGCTGACGCAGTTGAGATAAGGTTGGAGTAGCACGGGTTACGACAGGGGCATAGGTAGACGCATACTTCCAGGAATATTTCACACATGACATGGCCGCCAGCTAAATTGTGCACTCTTGAGCCCAAATAATCAATCAATGAGATTGTTTCCAACTTTTTGGTCACTACAGCCTTGTTCTTCCAAAACGTTGCTGAGCAATCGAATGGCTTTAACTCAAGGTTACTTGCCCTTTGCCTTGGCCTTTGGTACCTATTTCTGTAGAAGCCTCTGAGCACAAGTTGGAAAAACATGTCGAGGAGACTTGCTGAATATTACTTGGCAGTATATTCACCTACCATTTCATTGGTAAATCACATGTAAGCAAGATATTCCCTATTTCATGTCATACCATGTAGCATTGGCACAATGGATGATCAAAAATCCTATTGTGACAATGATATTTCACAATACAGCATTAGTAGGTTTTAGGCAATGCATGGTTAATGGGCTTTGGGTGGCCTAACATCAGTGCAATTTAGAATACTCAACATCAGGTTATATCGTACAGGCAACCAAACATGAACTTTTTGTTGATCACACATCGGAAGGACAGATTAGGTTTTTACTGACAATTTTACATTTTTCTTTATTGCATACATGCCCATTAAAGTCATATGTTCAACTCCACACCTTTCCCATCTTTAGGTGGAGAAAGAGGGAATAACATGCATCTTCATTGCTATACATGGGAATGAAATTACCAAACCTGGTTGATGTGCCCTAAAACTTAAATAACCAACCATTCATGGGGCCCATGTTTTTTTGTGGTTTTGGATAGTACTTCAGTTAATTTAGCATTTTGTTGGTGAACTGACTACTTAAACAAATAAGTACTCCAATTTAAATTGCATATATCTGGATTTTTTTTTATTTCCCAATAAAATATACAGGGAACTCATTCAAATCACACCACAATGCATCATGCATATATTTTTTATTGCAAATTGTTGTATGGCCTTCTATGCATTTATGTCAGCTTTTGACACAAAGGATGTAGATCTGATCTGACAATTGTTAATGTGGAAATGGTACCATTGGCTCAGGATTTCATTTCTGGAAATATGGCACCTGCAAGCTGTTTCCAAAGTTCCAATTGTCCTTTCCAAAGCCAGAAGTACAAGGCTCTCATCTAGCATAGAACCAAAGGTGCATCAGGTGCACCAGGTAGTACAAAAGAAGGTGTGCCAACCCATGGAGGAAAAGGGACACCTGGTGCCCCAATACTATGGATATCAAAAACGAAGTTCAATGAAAAGAAAATATTAAGAAATGCAAATTAAGAGTAGTATTCTTGAAGACAACTAGGGTAATTATCTAGTTTTTCTATAGAAGCCCATGGGCACAAGTGAGAAAATGGCATGGACTTGACTTGCTGAAGCTTTCCTAGCATCAGCATCCACTGTTTTTTTTCTTTCAGAAACTAAAGATGAGCAAGATATGCACTATTTAAACTTCGGTGTTTCACTGTTTAAGCTTTAATCAGAAGCTGTTGACTCCTTTTGCGATAATGATAAGGTATTCCATCAGCCATACAGTGCAGGCAACCATCACAACATGCCCATTGTGCTGAAGTGTAAGGGTGATGTAGGGTGGCACTCCACAGGAAAAAGATTGTCAATAATTTCAATAACAATGTTCTGAA
Source organism: Imbricaverruca yamaguchii (assembly GCA_034440575.1). Lineage (NCBI taxonomy): Eukaryota > Metazoa > Arthropoda > Thecostraca > Neoverrucidae > Imbricaverruca > Imbricaverruca yamaguchii. Next base: position 10,532 of record JAOTOL010001242.1, read on the forward strand.
TTCAGCTGGAAAAAAATCCTCCTGAGCAGAGGGTGCACACAGGTATTCTGAAATAGTGCATGCAGAGTGACACCCCTGGTTTCTGAGTAGATCCTTTCCAGTCACTAGTATTATTGCCCCTTAAGGTATCCACAATGCAAGTTGTACACATATGTTACCACCATGAAACAAACAAAGTGGTTAGGTTTTGTTAGATTAGGCTAAACCTTTCTTTTAAGGTTGGAAGATTTCCACATTTTTGGTGACATTTTTCACAATACAAATTATTTAATTTCTTCCAAATCAAATTAGGCTAGGGTTGGATATGCTTTTTAAGATGTATTTTGAGACAAAGGTAGTGGGAAAATTTTCCATTTTTAAAACAATATTTGTCCTCTAGCATTTTGCAGCTGCAATTTCTAGCAGCTCCCAACCTCTAGGCTAGGTTATGCTACTTGTTTCTCTCTTTTCCTGGACCATGCACACTAATATCAAAAATTTCATGTCATCCACCACTAATTAGAACAGTAAACAATGTCTGGGGGTAAGTTGCTCGTCTCACGATCGAAAGGTTGTGGGTTCGTGTCTCACCTGTCGCTACTTTTCGTCCGCGACCAATCGGCGTGAGAGATTGGCGACGCTACATGACTCAACGGTCGACGTGCCGTAAAACCGAGAACCAACCAACATGGATTGATGACCCCCCATAGGCTAAATAGAAGAGGATCATTTAGATTGACCTGATCTAGCCCTTTAATAACTTTGTACATTTCAGTCACATCACTCCTTAACCTCCTATACTTCCACATATTCTAAGTTACCACATACAAGACATACAAGACTTTCCACATATTCTAAGTTACCTAGTCCACTGATGAGTCTAATGACCTTGCAGTGCTCACAGGTCCAACTTGTCTTGTTGGAATTATTTTTCCTGCCAACTGAAAAGTATGTATTTGCAGAGGAAATGAGTGGTGACATGCTGGTCGCAAATATCAAACTTACATCGAATAACATAAATTTCATGAATTCAAATTACATGAAAGTGCAAATTTACCTAATGTTTATGAGCAAATGCTTGATGCCTGAATTGAAGACGTCAAGTGCCACGGTGCCGCGGTATCTCCCCTTATTTTTCTTCCTCGGACGCCCATGTCCGACATCCATGTCGAAAACTACACGTATACAGTAACTGTGCATAACCATCCATCATCCACCCATCTTCCAGGGGTAAAAAAACCATCAAGTTGGTCGCCGACCAAACCGAAGCAATCGTGCGTGGTCTCCAACCCAAAAAGCGTACAAGTAGGTAAATGAGCAATATGAGCACGTGGCAGTTTGCCTTCGAGTACAAATTCATTGCTGCTATTTGGTTGTCCTGCAACCATGAAGGACCGTACACACGAAAGATAAACCATGCATTAATTCCGATCAATATACCGGGCCCACTAGCAGTTTAAAAAATACCCATGAAATTGATTATGACAAAGAGCCTTCGCCAGGCCCCATCTTATCGACTGTAACAAAAACTGGCAACATATGGAATGTCGTGCCCAGCTAAATCCGCTTGGTGATTCTGGCTCCAGTTTATTGTTGTGTATGGAATGTCGTGCCGAACTAAACCCGTTCGATCATTCTGGCTCCAGTTTATTGTCGTATATGAAATGTCGTGCCCAGCTAAATACGATCGGTCATTCTGGATCCAGTGTATTGTTGTACACGTTAAAAAAATATATTGTGCACATGACTCGCCACCCCAGTTATAACAAGTTGCCCTTTTGCCCCTCCACACATAAAAGAGAAGAATACGGACTGGATGTTTATTGGCGAATGGCTGAATCAACTCACATAAACAAATATTGCACTGGTCGAGCTTCAGCAAAATTTGGCATGCGGATTTCAATTGTGGTAAACTTATTGTGCGTTTTATTTTGTCTGATGGCAACAGTTAGGGTCAAGGGTGTGCATTATCACAATAAGCGCGCGAAACTTTTTTCTTGGGAGCAAAACTATGGGCTAAACTATGATTTTTCAAGTGGTGAGAAACGAAAAATGAGCCGCCACAAATAAACAATTTGGCATCATATTCAAAATCATAAAACTGTGGGCAGTTCCTGAGAGTGTGCGTTGTGTACAATTGCGGTTAGATAAGCGATTTCCCAGGCGAGTTTTACTAATATCTGAAATATCCACTCGATATTTCCACACATTCATACAATCATAACCATTTCCAAGTAACTGAGTGTGTTGCAAGTCTAGAACACCTCTGTCTGAGCACGCGCAAGGGCAACACTAATTATATTTCTTTGGAAGTTCCTTCAAATATATTCAAACGCTCTGATTTATCCATAGCCGTGAATCCCATGTACACAGATCCAGTAGAGAAAGGCTTGGTTAGATAGTGTATCACACAACCACGACGAACGTTTAGACAGCGGTTTGTGGACAAACCGCTAACTGCCCCTGGTGGGCTAACTGTCACCAGGGGCAGTTAGCCCACCACCGGAGGAGCCGCGCCCAGCCCGCGCGCAGCGCCAGCGGCGGGAGACGCAAAACAAAACTGTTGCACGCACAACAGATGAGTCGCAGGAGATAACGGCGACATCAGCGAAGATGAACAACATTGAGGCGCGGTTGCAGGGTACCAGGGCGTCTGCTACAGCTGAACAGTGCCCAGGCAAGCGGCGCGGCTGTGCGAGAACTTCAGCGACAGTTCTGCGAGATTCACACCCTGTACCCGCACGATCAGTGCAGAACCACAACGGCGGGAGGCAACAGCAGGTGACGCCACAGGCGCACCTCCGCCTCGCCGATGGAACGCCGCGGCTCCAGCAGCAGCAGCTGGCGATCACAACGCGAGAAGCCGTGCGGTGATGGGGAGCGTCGTGACGTCGTTAAAGACGACTGGACGCTCGCCACGTACAACACATCCGAGGACACCAGACGCGAGTAACACCAGGACCGGCAGCCTGGAACAGCCTGGGATGAACGATGCGTCGATGCCAATAGATCAGACCCGACGCAGTCGACACGAGGTGACGACACGGGACGCTGGGCAAGATGCAACGCCGGCGTCGCCAGCGACGATAGCCCCTACAAAATGTCTTGGGAGAATGTGTTGGGACCTGCTCCGTCCATTGGCATCTCTAGCTTGCCTCGATGTGTGTGACCCGAGCCTGACCTCTGCCCGACCGCATACCAAATACAGAGTAGCCCAGTACGAGCCGGTGTGTCTTGGGAGAATGTGTGTACGTGCACGAGAGTGATCACCACTGCTCCGCACAACCAGGACACAATCGAACATATCAAAACATAACAAAGACAACCACCCAACTGCCTTCAATTTCATATACCTACACACACCAATTTGGGGCGGGGATGGCCGAGTAGTTAAGGTGTCGGGCAATGGGTACCAAAGGTGCCGGGTTCGACTCCAGCGCCACTCAGGACATTTCCCAATCCCGCGGCCCACCGGCGAAACAGTGTGGGCGGCGCCATTAGCCGTGAATGTGCATAAAGTGTGTAGTGAACCAACCAATAAACAAGCAATACACACACCAATTTGATGAATATAAAGACGCCCACGATTGTGACAATGCTCGCACCAGCCACTTTGGCGAGTGACCGGCGCAATTGTCCCCCGCTATAGGCTTAGGGCTACTGGACTAGCTGAGAGTGACCACAGTTCATACTCATACCTACAATGTGAGATGTGCCATAGTTTTCACGAGAGTCGTGCTGGTCAATATTTGGTGTAAGTCACTATTCACAGAAATTCTCCTATTTTGTCATTTGTCTATGGAACCAGCGAGCGGGGAGCATATACCTAAATGGGGAATATTACGTTTGCTTCACAACTAGCTAGTTGCCTGCATTATGGCGTTATCCGAACAAAACGACTTTGATGCCTCCGGACGATCCGATTGGCGTACTCTGAACTCAGGGAGCGTAAATCAACCAGAAACAGGTAGGCAAAACACAATAATTGTCCGACCTTTGTGAGAGACTGTCTACTGGCTCAATGCTCGTAACCTAATGCCTAGCCTCACAATATTCCAGACCATGTTATTTCACTTCTTCCAGAAGATGTAACTTTGGGTGGACTTTTCCGTCTTATGACGAGCGATCACCGTCCCCGCCACTTTCTCTCCGATTGAACCTCTCACAAACCTAGGTAACTGCGCTCCACTCCTCGCTACACGCTCGATTATAGGCTCCGCGTGGGGCACCTCCGGACCATTCCAACGAATAATCAACTCTTTCTCCGCGTTGGTGTGCTGTAGCGACCGATGAAGTCCAAAAACGTTCTTCACGCAGCTGCCCATGCTCTCTACCACACTCTCCGCTGGGGATATAAGCCATAGCCGGGCAACGAGGTCCAGATACGGTGCCATCGTCTTACCCCCTTCCGCCATGCCCCTCAGATCCACGTAGAGCTGCTGGTTGGCACTGGCGGTGATGCGTTGAAGAGCATGGTAGGTGGCCCTGACAGACTCTCCTGGTAACAGGTTGGGAATGAGCCTCTCTTTATGAAGTCGGCTTACTGCTACGAGGATTTCCTCTGTCACGCTTGATGTTGGTGACGCTTGGATGCGCTGGAGATCCGAGGCCCTACGAATCAACTGCATATTCTCTAGCAGCTTGAGGTTGTGACATCCCTTTGTGGAGCCCCTGGCGTCCGTGCCGGTCTCCCGGCTCGCACACTGCGTCTCCAAAGCTCTGGCGAAGTCAGAGATCTCGCGGGCCTGTAAAAATGGATTTTTTGCTTATGCCACTGTAGCTACAGGATATAAAATAATAAACCAACAAAATCGCAATAAACTAACCGGTAAAGGACAACTACCTGAGCGAAAACCACTTGAAGAGACATGAAAGGTGGTCCAAAGAAAACAAGTAAGTGTGGTTTAACTGGTAAAACGGAATTGGTTGCTGCTCCGACCTCATTTATCGTGAAATTTAAAGTCAAACATACGAATACTAACATTTGACCATGTAAGAAATTATATATATATATATATATATATATATATATATATATATATATATATATATATATAGTCAACATCAAACTATGGACAGCTAATAAAGAAGCTAAACGAAACGGAAAGAACGACTCTACGACCGCTTGAAAAGACTCATAAAAACAAGATATGCGATATCTTTTAACATAATCTGCTTGCACGAATCAATCCTGCCTGCGTATTCGAAGATGTATATATCAATATATATATATATATATATATATATATATATATATATATATATATATAATATAATAGCAATGAAACGAACTCAATTATGAAGGTACTGGCATATATCTATAGTTGAGTTCGCTTCATTGCTATCATATCAATAACGTCATTATGATCGATCCACATATATACGTCCACACACACACACACACACATATATATATATATATATATATATATATATATATATATATATATATATATATATATATATATATATATATATATATATATATATATATATATATATATATATATAGATACATATATATTGTGTCCACAACCTACAGCACACCACTCAAGCCTGAACGGTGAATTATGTACCTGACTCTGGGAGATGTCTTCTTTATGTTTCGAGAGGGTTGGCCATCGCGTCTCCAGGTCATCCTGATCCAAAATTTCTTGGATCGCGGCAGCATCAAGGTGCTCTTCGCGCCGTCGCGGAGCAGACAGGGCACTTCTCTTGAGTCGTAGGTCTTCCAACAACGCCGCATGCTTCTCTTGTCTCTCCCAAGGAAGCTGCTGGAGGTCCTGAAGTGCCGCGCTTGTTGCCGCCAGCGCCGTGTACACATCCAGCATGGCCGCCACGCGCACCCGGAATCGTGTACCTGTCACAGCGATGGATATTACTGTTTACAGAAAGTGTTATTTTCTACTACCATGTCCCACGTCATTTAGGTCAAATAGCATATAATCCATGCAAACAGCTTGACAACAAAATTAATGCTCTAAATCGAAGGGCATAACTTTATGTATCTCAGTTCACTACTTTTAATCAATGCACCTTCAAGAGCACCCAGAGCTCAAGAGTTCACCTTCCCAAAATAAAAATACTTTTGATATGCACTGCACACCCACGAAGCTTTGGACTCTTCTTTAGTGCAATATGTTCTTCCTATGCTTTTATCTCTCTGAACGCATAAATAATGCCATACAATTCAGGGTATGCATCGTATGGAATACAAGCAATGTGGAAAGCATGACATGGTATAAAAGGTCAAATGCGCGGTGACTACATTTGAGTCTAAGTCGTAACCGAAAATGCGCGTGACGATAAACTCATGGGGAAGGCACCTGACATGCTCACCCTGCATGATGCTAAGGTCTGTTTCTAATTCTCTGGCAGTCAGGCGATCCTCCTTCTTGGCTGACTCCCTCAGCTCCTCTACTCGCTCTTCCATTGCAGCAGTTGTGGCAGGGACGTTCTGAGTGAAGGATTTCAGCACCTTCGCAGCGTGGGGTGCGAATCTGGTAGCAGACCATAGAGGCAGGGCGCGATGCGCCAGGCCAAGGTCTTCTTCCGCCTGGATAAAGACCTCGTATGCCTTGCCTGTGGTGAAGCGCTTGGCGATGCGGGTTATCTGCTCCACAGTTTCATTCACCCACACACATCTGTCCTCCATGCGAGCACTGGTGTCAGCCAGATTCAGGAGATGGGCACCATCCCAAATGCAGGGAACGCATACTGCCACGGAGCGTGCTGCATAGTCTTTCTGCGATGCTGTCAGCAGTGCCAGGTACCGCGTTGGTACACCATTATGGTGGTACTGTCCATCAGTGGATATCGCCGAAAGTTTGTTCGGCTCACTTATGCCCACGGACCCAGTCACCTGAAGCCACTGCTTTGCCATAGCAGATCCGGTGTGGTCCTTCACAACTGGGGCCGCCAGTATGAAGCTTGTAAATAGCTGCTTCGCTGGGGCGTTGGGCACGATTGTGATTATGCCCATTATATCAATCGTCCGGTGACTGGTGGTGACTTTATCAGCAACCAGGGCAACGCACGGAGCTTCTGCGATATGGCTAGCAACTGTGGCCAAGACCTCGGCATAGAAACTACTCCGAAATGTCTGCATCTGGGTGGCTGAATGGCCGATATCCCCTACATTAGCCCCAGCCATGTGTGTTAGCACTATCTCCTTCTCAAACATGATGTGGGGCAGTGAATGTTTGAGGACGTGGTAGGCGGCGCGCAGGACATTCGTCGCCACACACGAGGCTGACTTAGCTCTCTTAGCTGCATGCTCTCTCTCTCTTTCTTGCGTTTGCACTCTCTGTTGATGCCTGTTTTGTCGTGTTAGGTGCGCCTTGATGGAGTCTTTCAGTGCTGTGAACTCGCGCGGTATGTTGCTAGGTTTAGGAAATGCTGTTCCGCGCCAGAACTCGAAGCGAAAAAACCCTCCAACGGTGACCTTGGAGGATGCGAGTTGCGCCAAGCCTTCCTGATCAATACCAGGGAGACACACGTTGCAATAAACAGCTCCCTGGTCTGGAGCAGAGACCATCACATGACATGATGCCTCCAGGATAGTATCCAGATCTCTCGCTGATGTTATCGCAAGGGCTAGCATCTTCCTATTCTGGGTATCATTGATCTCTGGGAGTTGCCGCTTCTGCTGTCTGATTTCTTTCACGGCACCCTCCAGACGAGCAAGGCTTCCAGCGATGGACGAAAGTGTAGCAGAAAGCTTGGCTTCCTCTGCCGACCTTTTCCCTGAAACAAAAACCACTTAAATAAACCAAATATTTTGAAAATAATGATGCCAGCAATGCTGAGTAAAATTACTGTACTTCTACCACAGGCACATATTGGTGGATGCAAACACCCTTGCAGTTGAAGAACTCATTCTCCAAGCATGTGCTGCATTTTAGTCCCTCCTAGCCAGTGGTGTTGATTTGTGGAAATCATTAGGGAGAGTGAGAAAATTGCAAGGGGGCACAAGCTGATGATTAGGGGGTGGGGTAGGCCCATACTTTGCTGGTTGGAGGACACAAGATCAACATCATTAGTGGGGTCCATGGGTGATTGGACAAGGTAGAGCAGGTTAGGCTGCACTGCCACAACAGGTTAAAATGGTTAGCTGTTTTGTGAATCTCTATTCATATTGGACTTAATCTCACATTATTCGGCGAGGGGGATTGAGCTTGAAATTAGTGAAGTGGGTTTGTTTCCCACAACAGCAGTTGTATAAATCGACACCACTGTATATAGCTTTCCTATCTCACACAAGGCACCAGGGCAAAAACACCGGCTGGAACTTCGCCCATCGTTACCCAAGAGACAATGGACACTATTCTGGATCGTTCAGACCCGATTTCAAAATTCTTAATCGGTCAGGGTCGTACGACCTGGTCTGGTTCGTGTCTAGGCCAGATATCACCGAAAAGGGCGAAAAAATAATGTTTAGATGTGTCAGGTTCTCGCTGCGTGATGACGTCACAGCCGTTCCGTCGCGGGGCACCGGCCCGACGCCTTCTACTGTTACTTGGCCTCTAAGTGAGCTAGAGCTTCGAAACAAAACCAGCGTGTTGCTAATGACCAGAGGAAGCTGTTCGTATTGACAAGTAGTGAGGGCGACCGCTCCCTTCACCGTCTTTGTTCAGACGAGAGATAGGTTTTCACAAGTGCTCTACCATTCTTCAATCCATAGTACGGGTCTCGTTCTGTCTGGCACTAATAAATACCATGCCCTCTAACTCTGCCCTTTTCTCCCATGTTGGTACACTCTGCCCTTTTCTTGTATGTTGGTGCAAGCTGTATGCCCTAGTGGGGGAAACTACCAAAAGTAGATGGTTTTGCAAAAATAAAAATGCATTCACAGACCAAGTATGAAGCTTACCATGCGCTAAATGGTGCCGCAATGTTATCAGGAGCCGTTGGTGCATGGGGGGCGCTCGTGTGGGGGATGCCGGGCGGGGTTGTGTGTAAATTGTTGGTAAATGAATGGCGACTGTGATGGCGATGGAGGGGCTCGATGACTAGATGACGAATGTGCGTCTTCAAACCTTAGAAACCTTCAAACCTTTGAAACCTTCAAACAGGTGAACCTAATACTGGATAACTCCCATTGTTGCGATATTCAGCAACACTGCATTACACAAATTTTGCAAAGAACAGATGAATGCACAGGCGCTGGAAAACATCTGGACAATCTATAAATACCTGTGGATATGTGCACTGCTGCAGATGTGTGATCAGCACTGGATGGACGTGCTGAGGCGGTGGTTGGCTGACTGCTGTCACTGCACGCAGCAGTGGGAGTCAATGAAGGTCCGGGGAGAGCAGCCTCCTCTTCCAGACAGTGAGCAGTGTCACCAGATGCACTGGAGCACCCCATGACACTGACACCAGAATGCTGGTGGCATGGACCTGATGAACACATTTTCAATCTGAATAGCTAATAATAACATGCATGGATATATATATCCATAGAACATTGCCATTGGTGCATGTTGCCATTCAACTGGGCAGTGCACCATATTCCCCCAGGTGAAGAAAGACCTCCTGAGTGCTGCACGCCTGCACAATAAGAAAGAGGTCAAGGGGTAAGCATTTAGCTTTATACCATGTGAATTACTGTGTCGAAAATTCCATCACAAAGTATTATGGTGAAGTCAAACACAATTGGCAATCAATAGTGGTGGAAATGCACCTTTTTCACGGTGTCATGGGTTGTACTAAGGTATGTGTTGTAGGCCATATCAACGTTAAACAAAAAGCTTGGGACCCACAAATTGTGCAGCAGTATTCAACCATGGAACCATAACAAAATAAGTTGCACTGAAATTGATCAGCACCTTATACACCAAGTTGGGTCACACTTTTTTTTTGTCAATTTGGGTTACATAACCTAACCCAACCTTTGGGCCACAGGGTAAAATGCACACCAAAGGGACAGAGCACGATTAGCTGACTATTGCAGATGAAAAGCATGTGGTGCCACATATGTTACAAACTTCCATAATTTACAGCAATTGGTTATTTAGCCATCACATTATGAGGGCTATATTGCATGGCAACAGGGACATCACAAATAAAAGTTAAACAAAAAATATCACAAACACAACACTACAAACTTTCCAGCAATGAAGTGTCCTGTTTACTGTGGGTAATAAAGGGTAAATTTAAGGTAAAAAGTTTGTTTTGTAATACGCATGTCTCCATCATCTTGAAACATCAGAAATAGGTGAAACTAATTCCTGGAGAACTGCCATTATTGCAATATTCAGCAGCATTGAGTTCCACAAAATTTGCAGAGAACAGATGAGTGAATAGACACTGAAAAACATCTGGACAATCGATAAATATCTCAGGATCTGTGCACTGCTGCAGATGTGCATTCAGCACTGGATGGATCCACTGAAATTGTGGTTGTCTGGTCTGTCTGCTCACCATCACTGAACATTGATGAGGGTATGGGCAGAGGAGCCTCCTCCCTTACACAGTGAGCAGTGTCACCAGATGGGCTTGCTTGAAGCACAGATTATTGCAACCAGGAACAGTAAGAATAACATTGTGCAATTTGGAGTTATGTGATCAGCCAAGGATGGATCCAGGAGGGCAAATTGGGTCATGATCCCCCAGGGTCCTAACATTACATTTCTATTAACTGTGAGGATGAAAAACGAAGTTGCTTTGGAATACTGAAACATGGGAATAAAACAAGGGATAGTCTCCCGAGGATGAAAAATCAGGATGCACCATTTACTTCAGTCACCTGCATTTCACACTTCAGGAAGGTACATCATGACTATGATCATACTTGCTATGCAGGAACATCATGCAAATTTAAGACAAGGATTGAATATTATAGTTCCATTAACTGTGCATTTACAGGTAATATAGATAATTATTTTACACTGTGATCCCCAAACACAAAAGAGGGACCCAGCCCCTCATTTGCCCCACCCCAAAGGACATCAGTACTTACATCTCCAGACAACATGTACCACACTGCTCCCTCCCCCATCCCAGGATCAAAACATGAAATACATGTGGCCTAACTAGACATCACATTTCCCCATGATTGGAACACTGAATACTTCAGTCATGGGACCTGAATACCAGAGGGTCTATCAGACATCACTCCCCCTAGAATGACATCAGCTGGGGCCCCAGCACAGCATGGGCCTACCTAACCCAAACTGGGTCCCCTTGGGTGGCTCTCTGGATCCAACTCTGTGAACAGCCATCCCAAAATCATTATGCCTAGTTTAACTTGGTAGCTAGGTTGTAAAGACATAAAGACATAAAAACATCAAAGATTAGTGCAACTATGAGCCACAAGGGCCCTTCTTGGTTGCACTCTGTACACTGAACCAATTGCCCACCAAATCTGTCAATCAGCCCTCCCTGTAATACTGAAAAGCAAGCCCTCTATTCTTATAATGATTGTCTATGTTATTTTTAAAGATGTTCATTGTGCTGCTACTGGCAATGTTTTCTGGCAGCTGGTTACAGTGTTCTACTACCCTGTTGGTGAAGAAAGTCTGCCTTAACCTTGTTCTGTTGTGGTTAACTTTAATTTTGAATTTATGACCTCTAATTGCATCATTTCTGTTCAATTCAAACATTTCCACAAGATGTTCCCCAAACCCAACCCCAAGATGCCATCCCCAACATAAAAGACTAACAGTGCCACATATATCCAAACCCTATCAATACTAGGAGTCGTTCATTTATATATGGACAGAAGCATAGCCTATTTAGATCGGGGAATAAGCAACCTTTGTATTTTGCCACTTTTCCCCCTATTTCATATATAGTGCCATTACTTTCATTTCTGGCTCATTAGTGGTACATACCTTTGCCCCTCATCCAGCTAGACAACTGGCCACTTGTCCCCAGCTGGCTTTCTGATGCATATATCTTCTTGGGCCCACAATCACCATGCTGCTTTTTGGTGTGCCGATAAATACTTTGTTCAGATCCTGCCCATGTGCACCCATCATACCCACACTTGCACACCTTTCTTGTCCTCTTTTTGCTGGCTTCTCACCATCACCATCATCAACCCTCTGCTCCTCTTCTGCAATTCCAAATCCCAACTTTGCTTGCTTCATTCTGTAACAATTAGGGCACAATGTGAATAAACTCATGCAAGATGTAAGATGGAGCAAATAATGAAAACTGGAGCCCACACCTTCCAGGAGAGGCAGTGGGAGGGCAGGACAATGTCAATAAATGCATGACTTTTTGGGTGGGAAACAAATGGTAACCATTGGCATTCTAACCTCCAAGGGCAACTCATTTGACCTCTTATGATTACATATGAGACAAATTTTAAAATTTTGGTTTAGCTTTGGATACAACATTTTAAAACACCACACTGTGATGCATAAATTGGTTTCCTTTGTATTTTGTCACATTTATCAAACATTTTGACCCCCATCCTGGACTGGTACAATTTATGGGCACTGGGATGGGAGTCTGTGTATAGTGAAGCATCACATGCTGACTCCCATCCCAGTGCCCATAAATTGTATGATCCACAAATGATCTACAGCATTCTTGAGCTGTCAATGGTGGATATCTGGAACAAGCCCCAATGGGCAAAGCTTAAAGCAAATTTGAATTATTTTTAGAGCAATCCACAGTGTGTTCCCTAAAATCAACATTTGAGTGCTAAACAAGCTTGCAGTAGCTAGGAGTTGTACTTTACAAAATTAACCCCAAGACAAATCCCAGATCCCAAGCTTCACTTTCGGGCAAAGTGGACTGCCCCTTAGAAAGCAACCCATTGTTTGCAGTGGCAGATCCAGTTCTATTTTGTGGATGCAATAGGTGGTCATAGCAACCCACGAATCCCATTTCTAAGACAAGCTACCATGCACAAGTAAAAAAATATGTTCCTTGACATTTACATTTAACACAAATGGCTTGCAATTGAAATGGTCCACTTTGCCCCACAATTTTGAAAATATAAAAAATTGAGGTGCCCTCATTGAGCAAGGATTTCAGTTTTGTTATATAAAATATATTTAAAAAATTTCCCCCTTAAAGAAAGGATAACAAGGCATTGGGTTCCATCAAAGAGTTGGTCATACCTCCATATGACATCTCATCTTAGACTTAGACTTAGACTGGCATAAATTCAATTTAAGCCAACTTTTTTTTCCGTCCCTATGTTGAATGTCACCATTAATTTGGCCTACTCTTCCCTGATCATTCACAAACCTGTCCAGAAACTTTCATCTGGGGGAATCACTAGGTGGAGCATAGCTCATGCATTTACATGGGGAAATAAGCATAACATGGGGGGAGCTGGTTAAAAATTAATCAAATTAGTGTACAGGAAGAAGGGGGTTTCTGAACACTTAAGGCACCATGCAACAAATAGCTCTACTGCTGCTTCTGTATGGCTGAACCAGCAATTCTACTGTGTTTACTGGACACAAAAATGAATAAGCTATCCATATTCAAACAATTCATTTCAGTTGAAATCCTCTAACCACTTGTAAAGAGAAACCTTAAAATAGATACTTATTTTGTAGTGATATGCTGTATTCTGAACAAGAAAATGTTGCTGTTCAGGAATACCTACCTCACTGTAACGATTGTTGTACAAGCTATTAGTGATGACTGAAATATGCTGGTGTAATTGCACAAACAAATGTTTATCACTTCCCTATGGTTTTCTTAAGCCAATTGGTTAGTGGGGGAAGGGGGCAATTGCCCATTTTGCCCTAATATAGATCCACCACTGCTTATCACAAATATGTTTTCACTTAAACAACTTTCAGCTACATCAAATCGACATTGAAGTTTATGCTGCATGGACAGCTTTTCCCCATTTACTAACATGGTAGGGAGATAGTGCATGAATGCACCAGACATTGTTGTCAGCACCAGAGACAGGTAGGCTCAGTGGCAAATTTTACCTGGTTTGATATGGAGGGGGCAAGACTGGCAAAGGTTCCAGAAACATAGGTGGGAAAGTAGGTGGAGAATGGTGGGCAGGATGTTCGACATGATACGAAGATGTTAGAAGAGATTCACTGGCAATATTATTTCTTTAGATTGGTTAAAAAGAGAAAACTTAGTTTGATCAGTTTCTATCATAAATTATTATCAAGCACTCAAGCATCAAGCACTCAGTGCTTGACAATTATTTATAATAGAAACCAGTCACACTAAGATCTCTTTTTAACCAATCTAAAGATATAATATTGGCAGCGAATAACTTCTAACATTCATATCATGTCAAACATAGATGATTATTTTTTTAATATGGCCTACCAATTGGGGTGGATGGTTATTTCTGGCTCCCCCCACCCCAATCCAGCAAATTTTATGTAATGCCTGGAGGGAACAGACAACAGGTAATGCCTCTTTCTTGGATCATTCCTCATACCAGAGGTGATCTCAATTAATTTGAATGGGTAAAAATTGAGCCCAACAGTTTGACTTGAAGCTCACCAAAATCAACATGCATATCGCCCGGTTATCTACGGTTCGTTCCGAGTTGAACGGACGCATCACACCATTTCAGTTTCAGTACAGGCACAGGATTTTCTCACCTTCAGGTACCTATCTGTATAGATGAAATCATCAAAGCTCGAGAAAAACAGGTTTCCACTTCGATCACACCAATTCACTAACAATTAGGCAACCACTTCTGTTCGTTCAACAAATGTCCGCCTCAGCGATTCCCTCGTCAAATTCAAAATGGGAATCTCTTCTTTCCCAGCCCAGCTGCCCTTTCCCGACTATTTCCTGTTGCTAGTTCCTACTAAGACCCGGCGCGGCGACCAGCCTGCGACCATTTGTCGGTGGTTCTCGCCTTTTTGAGCCCATTGACTTAGCACGGGTGGTCCCCTTGCTACCACCGAGAAACGCCGACGGACCGCGATGGTCGCCGTGGATATCTGGTATTTTTGGTACCGTAAATCTGGAATATTAAAAGTATATGCTAAATTAGTATTTGAAGGGCAGCTTTTTCACGTTAGAAGCACACCTACGACAGGGCTGCCTTCATGGGTTGCAGTCTGAGGAGTTCGATCGGACAGAGCCCAGAAGAGGTGCCACTTTTTAAAGTATAACGATCCGGCAAATGGAAGCAAGATAAAAGCACGTCGCGAACCTTTATTTCTTGGTTTTTGCGTGTGTTAGTCTTCGCTATTGGTCTCTCAAATCAGCTTAACCTTAGCGTGTGTGGTCTCCGACGACGTCGGCAGATCGGTGATTTTTTTTACCCCTGCCATCTTCACCCATCGCCCAAACTAATCGTTCACCCATGTTTCCAAACGCATCATTGAAAATCTGAACGAAGACAGGAAGCAGCTGACACTCATCCGCTTCATCAGCATAAGTTATAACCAAAGGTTCTTAATCATGATTAAGCTGGCGCTATGTCCCGCAACCATAAAGCTACAAATCGTACAAAATACAGATGAAAGTGGGCCGACCCACCACGATTTTAGCCAGGGATTAAACAACGCGCCCGCAATTGCACCACAAATGTCTTACATCTGTCACATTTGTCGACTGCAGGCGCAAAATTATGTTCTGGGTGACGCCAAAGTTCCGACTGCACCGACTGCACCGTTTAGATGCTTGCCGAACAGGGCTCTTGTGATAAAGCGCGTCATGCATCTTCTGTGTGATGCGGTGACAATTTCCAATGTTCTTAACGAAACGAAAATCGAGCGTGCTACACTTTTATATCATCTTGAATAACTTCCATGAAGGTTTAACCCGGTCACTTTTGCACTCAATTCCAGAATTTGTGTTCCAAATTATTACATCGTACTACAATAAATTGTATACCAGATGCTCTACATTAACGAATTAGTATCCAATGGTCTCAAATATGCCGGCATAAAATCAGCTATCTTTTGATTCCATGTTCAACTACTTTTATAGATATATAGCCCTGCCACTTTTGCTAGGGATGCACCGGATAGTGAATTCTGATATTCGGCCGAATAGTATATCCGGCCAGATCGTGAGTAATATCCGGCCCGGGTAAACCGGCCGGATACTGAACCTTTTAGGTTCCTACCATTCCACCTTTTTTCCTCTTGTGCATGCATTAAAAATGCAGGTGATTGGAGGCCCCCAACACTCCTCTTCATTAAGCAAGCAAGCAATGGCATGCTTTATCCCAAACTGGCGGATCCAGGGGGCAAAATGGGCATTTGCCCCCCAAACAAAAATGGTGCGGGAAAACCCACTTTTTCGCCCTCCCTCCCAAACGGCGGCAAACTGAAATTTTTGCCGCATTACAGACTGGCCAACATCGCTCCCCCCGTCCCCCGTGGACACGACAAATACCACACCAACAATTACTTCCCTCCCCCGCCGGGCCGACCCACCCCCAACCCGGTCGACGACAAACACCATGCAACATCGCTCTCTCCCCAGATCGACGACACAACACCACGCCAACATTGCTTTCTACGCCCCCGCCCACAAGTGCTGGTTAATTTTTGCGCCCCCCCCCCCAAACTGGAGCGCCCAGGACCCAAACCTCACCTCAGTAGAGGATTTTTATTTGCCGGCGCTTGGCATTTCGCTCACATCCGAAGTCCGTCGGAGCGGTACGCCGGGGATGGAGGCGCCAGGGAAACATTTTGCACGCGCGCGCATAGCTCTTTAACAAAATTTGCTGGCCTGCTGCGGCATTTGCGTTGGCATCAGCGTGACCACTCCTTGGGTTTTGACCCAAGATCTTGGGTAGTGAAGCTCCATCTTGGGTTCTTGGGTTTTGGGGCACTGATCTTGGGTTATGGCTGGAATCGTACCAATATTTATATTTAATATCATTTCTCCAAAAATATGTACTTGTCAACTGAAAAAAAATCCCCTCCACCCTGGAATCACGCCTGATATGCATGTATGCTGTGCTCGCACGCATGCCATGCATATACTTATACAATGAAATGAAAGATTATATCTAGTACTTGCAACTTACAGGGCCTGTCCGCATGGTAAGGACTCCTTACCGTGCTCGCAGGCTCTGATGGTGTGGCAATAATAACCAAGGGACAGGCCCAGTGGGCCATGCCCCTTGGTTGCGTGCCTGTCTGGCTCCACAACAATCAACGTAAGTGTCAATTGGCCCCTACGACAACATGACTAAATATCCCGAGGTTTGACTTCTCTAAAAATCAACCTTTTCCCTGACATTCCTCTCCTTTCTGCCGGCAGTACCTATCTGGATTGTTGATTTCTGTGACTATGTCAAGCGCTTCTGCTTCCGGTTCTGGGAGCGATACCCCGCCAAACAAGAAACAGAAATGGTACTCCATGTCTTTCAACAAGGACTGGCTTTCAGACCCGGAGCTTACGAGGTGGTTGGTCCAGTACCGAAATGACAAGTTAAGATGTAGCTGCCAATTCTGTGGAACCGCTTTCGAGGAGGCAAACAAGAGCACTCTGTTGCGCCACTCTCAGACATCTGGACACAAGAAAAGCATGGCGGCGGCGAAGGGGACCAAAGTGACACAGTTCTTCGTGCCGAGGGCGATGCCGAGTAGCACACACAGCGGCAAAGTGACTCGATGCGAGCTGGTGGTCGCTGCATTCTTCGCCGAGCATGACCTCACATTCCGCCTCGCCGATCACTTCTGGGACATGGTCCGGCACGCAGCCCCAGACTCCGCTATTCTGAAAGATGCGTCAGGAAATCGCACTAAGATGCAGTACATGATGGTGGATGGTCTAGCACACGAAGAGACCCAGCGTGTCGCAAAGCTCTGCACGGGCCGACGATTCAGTATTATGCTGGATGAAAGTACAGATATTTCAGTCTCGCAGGCCATGGCACTGATGGTGAGAATGTACGATCCGAGAGAAAAGAAAACGCAAGACCTTCTGCTGGACCTGGTCGAGCCGCAAGATGGGACCGCCCGCGGCCTGTTTGACGCCGTCGTCGCCTCTCTGAAGTCCGCCGAGATCGACATACATGGGGTCATCGGTCTTGGAACAGACACCCGCGCAACGATGATGGGCGGAAAGGCTGGCTTCCGCAAGCTCCTCCAAGACGTGGTGCCTGACGCGTTTGTGATGGGATGCACCTGCCATTCGCTGGCGCTGTGTGCCGGTCATGCTGCGCGGTGTCTGCCAAGCTGGCTGGAAACTCTGGTTAAGGACATAGCCAGCTACCTGTCCCGCAGCCCCAAGAAACTGGGTATGCTGCAACTTCTCCAGGAAGCGGTCAGTGCCCCATGCCACAAAATTCCGAAGGTCGCCATGACCCGCTGGCTGTCCCGCGGCGCTGTCCTGAGCCGAATCCTGGGACAGTGGGAGCCGCTTCAGCTGCTGTTCGAGGCTGAAGCTCGGACTGCGGAAGGGAAGATAGACAGAGCAGCTGAGATCAGTAAGAAGATGAAGATGCCGGGTACCAAGCACATGCTGCTCTTTGTGCACTTCGTCGTCCGAAAGGTGGACAAGCTCAACCTGGTCTTTCAGTCGGAGGACTGCATGCTCCACCGCCTGCACACCATCATGAGCGATGGGTTCCGCGAGCTCCTGGCTCTCTACATCAAAGGATCGGTCCTGTCGTCAGTCCCGCTGCACATGATTGAGCCCGAGGACTCCAGCAGCTTCAAGCCGATCGAACTGATCAACCTCGGCGGCCGGTGTGAGAGTCTGCTGCTGGAGGAGCCGCTGTCTGACGGGGAGAAGACGCTGCGGCTCGACGCGCTCGCCTTTCTGAAAGACATGTGCTGTCAGGTGAAGAGCAGATTCGAGCTGGACCACAACGGGATCCTGGCCAAGCTCCGCGTCCTCAGCCCACAAGTGGCGATGATGTCGACCGATGACGAGCGCCGCCCGCGATCGCTGGCGCCGCTCCTGGTCCGCTTCAAGAACCTCGTGGCCGAAAAGGACAGGGATGAGATTAACGATGAGTGGCACGACCTGCCAACCGCGCTGTCTTCGACAACAGTAAAACCAGACGAGGTGACGCCGCCGGTATTCTTGGCCGAGGTGGGCCAGCTCACCGATGCCAGCGACCATCAGCGGTTCCCGCTGCTAACCCAGTTCGCCAGTGACCTGATGTCTCTACCACACTCCACCGCCTCAGTTGGGCGTGCGTTCAGTAAACTGAACCGGACGAAAACGGCCACCACCAACCGTCTGACAATGGCAACCACCAAGGGCCGGATGCTGGCCAGCCAGGCCGTCAAACAGAGCGGTCTACTCGAGAACGCCCTCGCCGGGGACCTCACCGGCGGTACGTACGCGCAGAGAAGGAGCGGATCACATTGGAGAAGGGTGAGGACGACGCAGTTGAGATCGACTGAACGAACAGCGCCTGGCTGCCAGTGCGGACTTTGGGTCATCGATGCCCGGTGAACTGCATCCGTTCTGGGCTATATGTAGCGAAAACGCCACAGGATAATCCGAGCTTAATTGTAACTTGTCTTTCAGAGAACAGGCCGATTTTGTTATGACTTGACTATTTTCTAAACAGTCATGCGAAAGCGAACCCCTTGCACTTTTGCAGTGTTCATGTGACCGGTGCCCTGAAGGAGTTTCATCTGGCCCGCGTGTAGTTCAGAATCATCACCTTTGCAGTGTGCATCCGAGGTCTCTTAGCCTCGGATCTTCTCTTATCTGAGATATAAATAAACCCAAGTTAGACCGAGGCAAATAAACGATGCCCTGCATATTTATTTGTTTGTTTTGGCTTTTTAATAACACATCAATCAGGCTTGATCCGTGGGTCCGAACGCGCGGTTTGTCATCAGAAGTATGACATCATCCACCATGATCCAGGGGTGTAACTTTCACAAAATCACAGCCGCGGATGCAATTCTCCTTTTTGGGACTTTCATGCGAAAAGTCGAGATGTCAGAGTTGAACTTGAGAGTATATAATGCTGGCGGGTGCACTTGCACCCGCCAGGATATACAAAGTTACACCCCTGACTATGACGCCAGGGCAGGTCATCAACCTGTTAACGAATCAGGAAGTTTGATTTTCGGATTCCAACAGGGCACTGAACAGTTCGATACTTTGGAGTCTACATCATACATTTTAGTTGTTGCATTTACAACTACTGTGGTTCCTACAGTCGATACAGTGCGAAATACCGCTGATTAATGCTTATTTACGCATATATGATTTTTAATACGAATTTAGCGAAAACCTTGGGTTTGACATGAAAATCTTGGGTTGAACTGTGACAAATCTTGGGGTAAGCCGTGGAGCGGAGTGGTCACACTGGTTGGCATTCATTCACCTGGAACGCCAGGCGTAGGGAGCGCCCATCTTCACAATTGTTTCAGGTTTAATCTTCTACGTTGTTGGCCTGTGGCTTAGGTGGCATGGCAGGGCACTCGCGTTCCTCATTCGTTTGGGCTATATTCAAACTGTGCGACGACAGCGATACCTATGCAGAATGCAAAATCTGCAAAAGACTTATCAAGAGAGGCCACGAAAGCGCGGGACAGAAAACCTTCAGCACGACTCCGTTCCAGAATCACGCGAAAATAAAACATCCGGACGAGTACGAAACGACCAAGCAAGCGAATCGCGGCTGTTTTGCGTCTGTCTCAACCTTTGGAGAGGAAGGTACGCCAAAAGATCGGAAGATTTCCGCTATTAAGAACCAGCTATCGATCCAAGAATAATTTGAATCAAGGAAGATCTGGGACATTAACGACAGCCGCACCAAGGACATCAACAGGGCCGTGATGATAATGATGGCCGTGGACAACCAGCCGTTTTCAATCGTAGAAGACGACGGCTTCATCGACCTCGTCGCCAAACTTCAGCCGCGGTATCTCCTGCCCAACCGGCGATACTTTTCCTACGACATGCTGCCGAGGCTGTACGACGAAGTGAAGGGCGAGGTTCTGTCTGAGCTAGATAGCTGTGACGGCAGCTACGTCTCCTTCACGTCCGACATCTGGATATGCTCATCGTCGCAGGAAACGTTCGTCAGCCTTTCTGGCCACTGGATCAAGAGCAATTTCCAGCGTCGAGACGTCCTGAAGCAGGAGGAGCAGGCTTCTGCCGCCCCGCGGGGAGCAGCTCCTGTTTCTTCACCACAATGTGAAGCATTTCTGAACCAGGTCGTGTTTTGATTGACGTCACTCAGTGTAACTCAGCGTCACAGCGTCACTGAATGCTGAGTACGCACTTACAATCTTCGAAGGGACAATAAAGATCATGCGCTTGGTCGTTTTTATCGTCTGCTTGTTGTGCTAGGGGACACCCAAGTGGGGAACAGTAACTGGAAATTATCGCATTGAAATTGTCTGAAATTATCGTATTCTATTCCTTGAAATTAAATATCGTATGTTTTACATTAGCGACTTAATTTCCAATTGTCTAAAGTAAACTGGCACAAAATCAGCTCCCCTCTGATGCCATGCTCGACTACTTTTACATAGCCCTGTCATTTTCGCACTCAACTCCACGATTTCCGTCTGGAATTATCACATTGTATTACTTTGATTTGTATATCAGATGTTCTGCATAAGCGAATTCATTTCCAATGGTTTCAACTAAGCCGGCATAGAATCAGCTGCCTTCTGATGTCATATTCGACTACTTTTATTGATATCCAACCCTGTCATTTTTTACCTTTTGACATTAAACTGTCCGGAATTATTGAGGTTCTGGCATGGCTCGATGCACGTTAAGCGCCGACGGTTGCTGCCCAGAGGATTCGGAGGGCCGCCGCAAGGTGGCATGACAAAAAGTAACGTAAAGTTCCACCCTTCAACAATACTAAACAGCATCGGCTCTGCCACGCCAAAATGGTTCCGAGAAGAGAAGAGAAATTAACGGTTGTAGATGCATTCTTTCCATTCAACGCCTATAAGCGCAATTCTTAGACAATATCGAGAAAACCTGTCGGCCTCGACTGTACTAGTGGCAGAACTCATGCCAGGTACATCGCCTAGTGTTTCAACTATGAAAATCTGCCTGTTACTTGGGCGTTGGGGTCCATTAACACTCAGGGAATGGTTTGCGCCCCACCATATTATGAATGGCGGCGGACGGTCGGGGACGGGCCCGGGACC
Organism: Imbricaverruca yamaguchii; assembly: GCA_034440575.1. NCBI lineage: Eukaryota > Metazoa > Arthropoda > Thecostraca > Neoverrucidae > Imbricaverruca > Imbricaverruca yamaguchii. The sequence continues at coordinate 32,527 of JAOTOL010001242.1, forward strand.
GCCAGCGTCGCCGCCAGCGTCCGGCTGTCTATGGTGGAAAGTTCTAGAATGCAATGCGCAAAGTAACAATATACGCAATATATCACTGTAAATAAAAATGGAATTGACATCTGAAGGCAAACGAACTTTCATACATGCAATTCACATCATATTTTATGGAGAGTGTCTCATAAATTGTAACTATATTCTTCGCGCACACACTAATGAACATCGGGGCGCTTGTCGCGGGCGCATGTTTCAACGTTCTTGAATGGCATCAGGAACCTACCTGTTTTCTTTCTTTACTGGGGGTCCCCCTGATGTCCGTATTAACATTGCGTCTGACGCCTAATGAAAATTGGGCTCACCGAATTTTCTGAAACAACAATTGCTCAATTGACGAACATTTCGCCAAACCACTCCGAATACCCCCGCTTGTATTTACATAACCTAACTGACATCGTTATGAACGAGCAAAATTCAATACCAGTTGTCATCATCTAAAAGTGAATCACTCGAAGTGGATACGCTCACACAGGCCGGTGGATTCGCTATAACAAAATAGTCGACAATGTATGGCAGAGTTTAAATTCAGGTCCATCGCCCCCACCTAGGCCTTGTGTGGCCGTGTTGTTGAACGGCTCGAGGTGTTGCTAGCCCTCCGGTGGCCCAGCGGATGCCCAAGCCACTATAGCATCGCGCTCCCATTTCCAAAACAGAACTGGCGCAGATGGATTACTGATGGAACGTCGTACCTACGACGTTCCATAATTCCATCCCCTATAAATTCTTTCGTGTCCCCCAAGCTTCAGCTGCCTGAGTATGCTGCCCGCAAAATTATACGCGACCATTCATAGTGGACAAAATATATGCAAGAGTATCTCCGAAAACACTAGAAGCCGATCTAGACAATCAACGAACTTCATGGGCTATCTGTCTTCGCAAAATCTCTGAATGGTAAATCAGCAAACGTTGTAAATGTTTGCTTCCGGGCCATTCTTGAATAACGTGAACCTTGATCATCATGTGTCCTGGCTTGGGTGGGAAATTGCGCTTTGCGAGGCGACACATTTGCATTATCGCACGGCTTTATACGTCTTAGGTTGCATTCCCCTGTGCATGTATTGACATATGTTGAGGAAACGTGACTGGGTGTCCTTGGGTATCTTCAAGACCACGGAGGGGAGTTACGGACAGCCCTAAGCACGTACGTCAAGTTAAAGTCGTATTCACATTCGTATTCAGCGACGAGTTCACCAGAGGCGTATTCGTATTGGCATTGGCATTCAGCGACGGATTTATGATCGCTCATATCAATTACCAGAAATGGCTCTGCTTGCACTGAACACACTGAAAACAACTACATAGGTCTCACATTACCACTTGAATAGTCGAGGTCCAACGCAAACCGGTTCCCTCGGTAGCCTCCTATCTTTTCCTTTTTCACCGAAACCTGCCAAATATGGCCATAGGCGGTAACCCATGATTAACCATCCTGTAACATTTCAAACCGGTACATGCCAAGGTTAAGCTTCAAGGTCAAAGATAGCGTGATTTATTAAAGGGCGACGTTAAAACGATATCGACCGATCGCGCGGTTCAGTTCCTATCACTTCAAATTCCATCAAATGAGCGTCATTCAATGTGGCTTGTTATGCAGCATATTATTATGCTGCATCAGAAAGCTAAGCAGTTTAGCAAGAGGCTCTAAATTTTGGAATGGCAAATTCTTCTGGATTTTCCTTTTATGCTGTGATCGAAGCCACGTTCTGTGAAGACCATCCCGTGATTGCTGAACACCGAACAAAACCAAGAATCATTTCACCGATCATTAATTCATCAATTAACGGATAGACAAGGAGAGATCGATGCAGACACCCCAGCCAAGAAGACGAGTATGCGTGTGCAAACCGAACTATCTCACGCCAGCACCTTTTCAATGCTAGTTTAGCACTGTCCGCTGTTTTGACTGCCTATTCTCCGATATTCCGTTTTCTTCCAATTTACATATGCCCAGCTCACATTTTTTCATAACACTTGCGCACTCAATTATGGCTTCGTGATTGCTGCCCTGCGAGCATATGTCTCCTGTACTTTGTCTCAGTGCCACCATCTCTATCTATACCTTTATCTCCTCTCTCTCTCTCTCTCTCTCTTCTCCCTCTCTCTGTCTGTCTGTCTGTCTGTCTGTCTGTCTGTCTGTCTGTCTGTCTGTCTGTCTGTCTGTCTGTCTGTCTGTCTCTTTAACACACACACACACGCATACAAACAAAAGCTATGTTGTACCTTCTGGATGCGTATGATCATGATCACTAATGTCATCAGCGAACAACTGCATTCATAGCTACGTATCTCCACTAGGTAGCAAACGGCCAACAGGCAATCAATTCACGATCAGCTTCACGGATATAATTTTTTATTCGGAACAATGCAACATTATGCAGGTAATCACACAATTCAAAGACCAGTACATGTCTCTAATTGGGGATCGCATGAGTCCAAGACCTGTTCATACACCTAAGCATCGCACGATTCAAAGACCTGACGTCGATGTATACTGAAATGTGTGACGTAGGTGCATATTACTCTGCGCGACGTGATTCAAGAACCTAACAGTGCGTCCATAGGTAGATGACAGATTTCGATTTGTAGTCGATGTTTTGCCAGACATTACATGTTTCAAGAACGTAGCAGGATAAATCTTTCATTGAGCATCACATAATTCAAAGAACTGAAGGAGAAGTCTTGCTGAGTGTCTAATGTTACAAGAATCTAAGTGGATGTACCCAAGTGAGTGGGACATGCTCCACGAACCTGACAGTAGACCCATCTCACCGACTAATTGCACGATTAGACAAACCTATAGCTGTTTCTCGCCGGATAATATGGGTGGCAATATCCACCATGATCTCCGACTAGTTGAGGGTGTAGCTCCCAATGCGACTGCCCGTTGCCTGAAGCAACGTGGCGCCATATTGCTGGCCTTCCCTCCTGGCAGACACCCGCATCGGTCGTGTGCAGCCGGTGTCCGACGTAACTACCCTGTGAGATTCCGTCACTCGCGGCCCTGCTCACCGGAACACCCCGCACCAGCCGACATAGTTGTGAACGGGCCCGGCTCTGGCAGCCGAGCGGCGGCCTCCCAGTGGCTTTGCCGACCGGCGCCGACGGCCGCCGCAGCGCTGCTACTCGGACAGCTGACAGAGCAGTGCCACACCACGCCGGATCCAGTGATCCTCGGGCAGGTCGGTGGGCAGCTCGATGGCCAGCACGAAGTTGGTGCTGTGGCCGGTGGTGCTGAGCGTACCGCGACGCTCCGCCGTCTTGTAGGTGGGGCACGTGTAGCTGCGACGCTCCGGCAGCTTTGTCTGCATGGCGGCATCGGCAATGACGCGGTGTCACCAACACTGACACGGTGACACCCCGATCGACACAGTATCACAATGGACGCTTGTCAGGAATGACATGGTGTCGTCAGGATCGACGGTGTCACCGGGCAGGTTTGTCAGGAGTGACATGGTGTCGTCAGGATCGACAGTGTCACCGGGCAGGTTTGTCAGGAGTGACATGGTGTCGTCAGGATCGACAGTGTCACCGGGCAGGTTTGTCAGGAGTGACATGGTGTCGTCAGGATCGACAGTGTCACCGGGCAGGTTTGTCAGGAGTGACATGGTGTCGTCATGGATCGACAGTGTCACCGGGCAGGTTTGTCAGGAGTGACATGGTGTCGTCAGGATCGACGGTGTCACCGGGCAGGTTTGTCAGGAGTGACATGGTGTTGTAAGGATCGACGGTGTCACCGGGCAGGTTTGTCAGGAGTGACATGGTGTCGTCATGATCGACACAATGTAATCGGGCAGGTTTGTCAGGAGTGACATGGTGTCGTCAGGATCGATAGTGTCACCGGGCAGGTTTGTCAGGAGTGACATGGTGTCGTCATGATCGATAGTGTCACCGGGCAGGTTTGTCAGGAGTGATATGGTGTCGTAATGATCGACACAATGTAATCGGGCAGGTTTGTCAGGAGTGACATGGTGTCGTCAGGATCGACACAATGTAATCGGGCAGGTTTGTCAGGAGTGACATGGTGTCGTCATGATCGACACAATGTAATCGGGCAGGTTTGTCAGGAGTGACATGGTGTCGTCAGGATCGACACAATGTAATCGGGCAGGTTTGTCAGGAGTGATATGGTGTCGTCAGGATCGACAGTGTTACCGGGCAGGTTTGTCAGGAGTGATATGGTTGTCGATGATGGTCCGGCAGGTTTGTCGGAGTGACATGGTGTCGTCAGGATCGATAGTGTCACCGGGCAGGTTTGTCAGGAGTGATATGGTGTCGTCAGGATCGACAGTGTCACCGGGCAGGTTTGTCAGGAGTGACATGGTGTCGTCAGGATCGACACAATGTAATCGGGCAGGTTTGTCAGGAGTGATATGGTGTCGTCAGGATCGACAGTGTAGAGGTTTGTATGATATGGTGTCGTAGGATCGACAGTGTACCGGGCAGGTTTGTCAGGAGTGACATGGTGTCGTCATGATCGATAGTGTCACCGGGCAGGTTTGTCAGGAGTGATATGGTGTCGTCATGATCAAATGTATGGGCAGGTTTGTCGGAGTGACATGGTGTCGTAGGATCGACACAATGTAATCGGGCGGTTTGTCAGGGTGAATGGTGTGTCGGATCGACACAATGTTCGGGCAGGTTTGTCAGGAGTGATATGGTGTCGTCATGATCGACACAATGTAATCGGGAAGGTTTGTCAGGAGTGCCATGGTGTCGTCAGGATCGACACAATGTAATCGGGCAGGTTTGTCAGGAGTGACATGGTGTCGTCAGGATCGACACAATGTAATCGGGCAGGCTTGTCAGGAGTGATATGGTGTCGTCAGGATCGACAATGTGGCATTGCGATTGACGCAACCCAACAGGGCCCGACATATCGCCACTAGAACCGGCACGACACCGTCAGGATTAACACACCTTCATCAGGATCGATAGCGCCACCAGGACTGAACAAGTTAGTTAGTTAGTTAGTTATTAGTTTAAGGGCGCATCGACTGCATAGGTCATATAGCGCCCATGGACTGAATAAGTGTTATTAGAAATAACAATGTCAAAAACATAACCGTTGGACCATGTGCCATATCTATCTACAGGAAGGGCCACTGGGAGGACAACGAAGAGCTCGAATTTGTTCCAAAACACTCAGGTGGTGGATTGTAGTTTAGGGGAGCGTCGACATCTAGGGTCATTTTGTGCCCATACTAAAACACTCACACGTAAAAAAGAAATTATCGTATGGTGATAGAAGTAAACGGGTGCTTTTCAATACGAAACAAATGTATTAAAATGTACACAGAACGTTTGTTTCACGAACATCGGCAAAGCTGTCATCGTTTCCTGCCCCCGCCCCAGGATCATCCAACTACCTACGAGTTGCATTTGGACTATTCCACATCAAGTGAATTGAGCGCCCTTCACCGTTCGTGATACCGAAATTTGGCAGAGCTGAACTTTACAATAAATATGCTTGACATCATGTCAGCATTGTTGGAAAACGAGTCATTTTAAGTTGCAGGCAATAGTAATTGCATTCAATGGATTACTGCATTGATTCATGTGCAACGTACGAAAAGCAACTATTATGGCTGGTCTACGGAGTGACTAACGTAGTGATCATCATTGTTTTTGTACTGGAAGCCGGCAAAGCTCACTTTTGATGTTACAATAATACGTTTGGTGCTGACTTACGTGAACAACAAACATGGATATTCTGTAAGCTGTTCAATTTTGTGCTCTTTACAGAGGCTACCGTACACTTATCAGCCGAAATTCATGACTATTCATAACTTATCACACTACCCATTCGCCATTGGCTACCAAAGAGACTGCGCACTTTATCCGGCCAAGTGAGTACCGTACGAAAAAGAAGCATTTTAAGACACGTCCGGACATGTTAATTTTCTAATCGCGGTGTCGGGCTCGACATGTCTTTGTCTGAACTCGGGCCATGCTCAGAGCTTGGATCAAACTATTTCGAGACTCGACCCCGTTGGAAAAACGCATGTATAATACGGACAGCAATCACCAAACGCCTGGTTGTTCACACCGCTGAACGAGAAGCCGCCAACAAACAACGGGGCCAGCGAGGCTCATACCGAGCGACGACACTAACCTTCTCGACAGGTTTCAGCCACAGAATGGGCAACGTGTCGTACAGTACTTTGGGCAGCGACTCGTCCAGCACCTTCTTCTCGCGGCTCCAGCGGGCGCCGTCAATGAACAAGCCGTACACGTACACGCCGTCCTCAGGTGGCGTGGTGTACTCCTCATCGTCCAGCACCTAGTGGCGAGGAACAGAACTAGACCTACCGCACACCGCCTCAGAACGACCCGACGCGCTGTATGGGCAACTGGTGCCTGTCTACGGTTTTTCAGCAATGAACGTTTTCAACATGATCAGAAATATTTTTTACATGGAAAGAAAAGGGGGAAAAGGGGGATACCCAAGGGGGATTTGGAAAAGGGGGATACCAAGATGGAAGAGGAGGCCCCTGTAATAGAAAATGAGGACATATGATGCGACATATTTCCAAGGACCCAACAGGAGGCCCCAAGATGTGTAAGGTCTCCACAGGAGTGAGAGAAAGCCACTGATATAGGAAATGAGGCCCATAATTTGAAAGGATGGCCCTATGATGGAACGTTGGAACCATGGTGCAAATTAAATCACCCTGCTAAGAGCACAACGGGGCTCCAAACACTGATGAGGAGGTCTCCAAGGGGTGAGAGGCCCCTAATTTAAAAGAGTTCCCTAGGAGATGATAGGAGGCCCCAGAACTCATAAGTACCAACAATTAACAAGGTGGCTCCCATGATTGGAAAGGAACATTCCCTTCCGAATACGGACATGGAGGCTCCAGAACATGAGAGGAGGCCCTAAGACGGAAGAGAACGTCAGTGGATATGAGATGAGGTTTCGGAGACGCAAGAGGAGGTCCCAAGAGGGGTAAGGCTTCACCAATATAAAAAGAATGATCCAGAAACGTGGCAGAGGCACCTAATTTGGAAGAGGATGCCACACGATTGGATAAACCTCCGCAATGAACGAGAAGGCCACTAAAATAGGAGAGAGGCTATCGGATAAGAGGGAAGGCCCCCGGGTGGAAAAGAAGTTCCAAGACGGGTAAGAAGGTTACTAGGAAATGACAAGACCATTGCAATAGGAAACGATTCTTGTAATTTGGAAGAGGCGGAACCTGGGAGAGTAGAGGAGTCCACCAGGAGATAAGAGCCCACACTTAAGATGGGCAAAAATCGAATGAAAACACACAGTAGGAAGCCCCCAACACATGAGAGGAGATTCCTAATTTGGAAAAAGAGGCACCTAGAATAGAAAAAGAGGCCCTTGCAGTACTCAAGAGGAGAAGCCCCGAAAAACAGGTTGGGAGGTCCCCAGGATCGGGGCCGAATGATGTCCTGAAGACCGGTAAGGAGGCCCCAGGAAATGAGAAGACACTTAAAATGGGAGTGGCAGCCTCTACGATAGGTGAGCCTATAGGTGGAACCTCATAAGGTTCCACAGATTGAAACCAACCCGCAACCCCACACCCTATGACGGATAGGGTGTGGGGTGGGGTGAGACGTCACCAAGATAAAGAAAGTCCACGAGACGTAGCGGGTGGCCCATTATTTTGCAGATGAAGCCATAGACCATGATAAAGGGGGCCCAGGTTGCAAGAGGGGCATTCGAAGACAAGAGATTTGGACCATGGAATGTGGGGAGGATATGATGCACGAGGAGACCGGCAACGAGGTCCCAGGAAATGAGATGAAACCCCCTAAGACGCGTGAGGAGACCCCTAATTTGCAAGAGTAAGCCCGTAAGAAATGACAGGAGGCCCCAGTACGCAAGATATTTCCTAAGATTAGTGCGCTATTTCCTAAGTATTTCCCAAGACGAGTGAGCAGACAGTCATGATAGAGGAGGCCCATATCAATTGAGAGTAGACATATCATTTGGAAATTATATCCCAATGAGACGAGACAAGGGACAGGACGTACGAGAACTCACCCAAGACGGATAATGAGACCCAAAAGACAGGCAATGAACCCTCATAAAGTCAGATCAGGTCAATAAGAAACAGTGCATGGAGATGGAGGACATTTGAGGAGGTCCCCAAGACGAAAAGCCGAGCCGGATAAGGATCTGCCCAGGTTAGACGAGGAGGCTCCCGATGCGTAATAGGAGATTCATAATTTGGAAAAGGATTCCAAGAGCTTGGAATCCTTTTCATTCTTTCCTTCCAAAGATAGATGAAAGAGGAAGCCCCAAGGATAATATAGAAGGGCATAGGATATAAGGAATGGTTTCCCCGCACACAAGAAAAGGTCTCAAGATGAGTAAGAAGGCCTCTGCAAGAACGCAAGAAAGCTACTGAGATAGACGAATAGATCCCTTATTTGGAATATGAGGCCCCTAGGAGAGGAGAAGTCCACCAGGACGCAAGATTACACTGAGAAGACAAGATTGGCTTGAAACACAGATGAGGATGGCCTCAAGACATTAGAGGAGGCCTCTAATTCGGAAAAGGAGTCCTCTAGAAGAGGCTCGGGGGTCCCAGAGCTGAGGAGACAGTCGCCAAAGATGGGGAAGCAGGCCCCCAGGTTAGAAAAGAAGGAAGGCAGTGGAATAGTGCATCAGGATCCGGAGGCACAGGAGGCCTCCAATATGGGTAGCTTCCCCCAGGATGAAAGATGGGGCTTCCGAGGCATCACAGGAGGAACCTAATTTAGAACAGAAGGCCACACAATTGGAAAGCCCCATGATGGAACAGGAGGCGTCTGATATACGAGAGAAAAGCCATGGGATGAGAGATATGGCTCACGAACGCAAGAGGATGCCCCAGATGGGCAAGGTCACCATGGAATTAGAAGGCCACTGGAATAAGAAAAGATGCTCCAAACCTGGACGAGGAGGTCCGTGGGAGCAAAGGGAAGCCAACCAGGACAAAAAAGGCCACCCGGAGATGGGAAAAGAGGATCAAAGCACAGAGGAGTAGGCCCCCAAGATGTGAGAGGAGGCCCCTTACATGTAAGAGAAGTCCTCCAGAAAAGAAAAGGATGCTTCCGCCGGGCTCGATAGGAGTCTCTCAAGACGGGCTGGGATGCCCCACGATCGAATGAAGCCCCGAAGACGGAAAGAGGGCCTAGGAACTGAGAGAAGTGCCTACTACTACTCCCACTCCCATTTCGTTGCTATGGGTTCGATTTGTACCAAGTGGGTGTCATTCGACGTGGCTTGTGCCGTGTTATAATGTTACCAAATATAACTAATTTCTAAGGTCAAAGATTAAACCGATTGTATTGGTCACCTTGCATATTTTCCTTCGCCATAGCCTATCTATATCTGGTATCAAACAATAGCCCATGTTACCTAAAGGTGTTACCTAAAGGTGTTACCTCGAGTAGCATTCCAAACCGGGACATGCCAATGTCAAACCAAAAGACCGAAGGTTAAATTGTTCGAAGTCCTCGCACCTCATCGCTATCTTCAATTTTCATCAAGTGGAGTCACTTGACGTGCCGTGTGTACTCTAGTAAACTTCTAAAAAATCACATGAATTTTCAAAGCCAAAGGTCCTACTCATTTCTTCGGTCGCACCGCGTTTCTTCGTTTTCTCCCAACGCTACACGTGCTTGGTGTCATGAGATAGCCCGTGGGCCACCCTCGAGTAACATTTTAACCCGGTACATGTCAGATCAAATCACAAGGTCAAAGGTTAGTTTAATTTTCAATCATCGCGGTTTGTGGTTGACGGAACCCTGGCGACGTGTGCTCGCCGACAATAGTTTGGAGAGGCGTGGAGTCGAGCTTAGAACCGGCATCGTTCTCACCGCAGCGCGGGTCAAGTCATTTGACTTCGGCACCATACACAGTTGATTGGTTGTGATAACCAATTACCTACCTTAATCGTATGCATATCCAGGATGTTGTTTTCCATACTTCTGAGTTTGCAAATGCCCACTCAATGTTCGCTTTGCTCCCAAATAATTTCAACGTTCAACATGGGGCCCTATAGGTGTGCCCCCAAGCACACTTGGGCCTACCCATTTACATTATTTATTCCCCCAATGATTTTCAGAATTCAACGCCGTATGCACACCTCCAGGAACATGGCGGCGCCGCGCATTTTGGCCGTTGGGTGCAGGTATGTGGGGAAAATTCAACTTTGACTGAAAATTTGCCATGCATCGCCGTAGGGTTGAGGTTCAATTTGTTAAATTCAGGGGGACATGCTTCCTGCCAAATCCCCGATATTGCGCAACCCATACCCGGGAGTAGCTGTGGGCCTGAATCCTGCTCTAAGCCATTAACGCCTCACGTACTTCCTATGGCTGGCTGGACAAAAAAGTGGTCAACAATAGCACAAGTTGAGATGGCCGAACCCCAGCACTGCAGAATACCGCGTGCATCATTTTCATTAATGCAAAGCTTACTCCATGTAAGCAAGGCTATAATGTAGTGCCAGTAATTGGAAGGCCCCGTTGATACGAACGAAAGTTCCGCCAGCATCGGGCCTTGAACTCGGCACCTCCAAGCTATCCTGCTAACTCGGCCATCCTGCTACCAATTACGTCACCGGCGCCAAAGTCCCTTCCGCGTTTAAGTTAAATGGTGTCGGTGGATACAGCACAGGTCCAAATGACACAAATTTACATAATAAATAACACGCTAATATGAAAACTTACCACGACTTCGAAATAGCATGAAGCAAGCTTTCATATGACGTATAATATATACATATCGCCTGTGCTTGCTGGTGAGTACGCCCGGAAAAGCGCTATTTCTTGCTATCGTGGTAACCCGTTGAACCAGAATCGACTCCCAGATGAGCTGCATGACCGATGTAGTAGATACGCCCCTAAACTCCAATAACCAACCAACTGCTAGATGACGTCACCAGCTGCCAATTGACATTGACAGGTACCGAGATTACCGGCTTTTATTCACGTGTGTCATGACAGCCCACGCTCAGCCCACGCTCAGCCCATATTAGCGGTCCCTTCAAAAACGCTCACAACATAGCATAGAATGCATCTCGACGAGCTGAGCACAATGGGCATACGTGCTCCAAAGCTTGGTGCATGCAGTAGTTTGGCTCATATAGCGCTCAGCACACGCTCAGCCCACGCTCAGCCCACGCCCAGCCCATACTAGCGGCCCCTTCAAAAACGCACACAATATAGCACAGCATGCACTTTGACGTGCTGAGAGCAATGGTAGTCTCCAAAGCTTGGTGCATGCAGTAGCTTAGCTCAAGTAAAGCTCAGCCCACGCTCAGCCCATGCTCAGCCCACGCTCACCCCAAAATAGCGCCCCTTTAAAAACGCTCAAAATATAGCATAGCATATATCTTCACCAACTGAACACAATGGTAGTCTCCAAAGTTTGGTGCATGCAATAATATAGCTTCCGAAGCTAATTATAATATAAATTTAAATTACCACCACAAAATCCCAAACGTCCACTAAACAAACCAAACAGTGGATGAAAACAACTCGCCAAAGTACGCAAAGTTCAAAGCGTCATATTCCTAATTGCTTTACACCGTATTTTTTAGCTCACTACATTTGATTCGGTTTTTGACGTAATGTTTTACTTCCCATAGGGCTTAGGATGGAGGCCAATGGGTGGGATATGACCGGCCCCTGCGATTTATCTGATTTTTTTCCGTGCCAGCAACTACACCTCCGACTGTGCACTTCCGATAAAATTTCCCGGGTGCATCAATAATATCACCCAATACATGCGGTGAGAACATGTACAAAATGCAGATCTGAGCGAATGCGGTCATGCTTCATCTCAAATGAATCCCCGTGTCAAGCTGAGCTCAAAACTACCCCTGCTGAAATTATACGTTGCCAACTTTATCAAATGCATACTTATGGATTCGGAATATGACGTAATACATTATTCGCCACGAATATTGCATTATTCGTAATGCATTATTCGCCATTATAGCACGGAGGCCGATGGGTGCGATATGGCCGACCCCTGCAATTTTTCTGATTTTTCGTATACCAGCATCCACACCCCCGACACTAGCATTTCCGAGGAAACTTCCCGAGTGCATCAGTATTCTCACCCAATAAATTTGGCTGAGAACATACACTAAAATGCAGATCTGAGCGAATGTGGTCATGCTTCATCTCAAATGAATCCCCGTGTCAAGCTGAACTCAAAACTACCCTTCCTGAAATTATACGTTGCCAACTTTATCAGTTGCACACCCATGGATTCGGTTCTTTGCGTAATGCATTATTCGCCATAGGGTTTAGCATGGGGGCCAATGAGTGCGATATGATCGGCCCCTGCGATTTTTCTGATTTTTGGTATGCCAGCAACCACACCTCCGACCATGCTAGGTTGCCCAAAGATAAAAACACCTCCTTTTAATACCAGTCTGTGCTATTTTTAGAGTGCTCTGCATATTGATAATGCCAATTGTAAGTGATAGCTGGTTCCAATGTTAACTACCCTGCTAGTAAAGAAAGGCTGTCTTGTCTTTATCCTGATACGATTAACTTTAATTTTGAATTGGTGGTCTAATAACAAATTGCATAATTTGTATTATACTAGATATGTATCTGTTGCTGACCATGCATACATTCATATGAGACAAGATTAATAAGGATATGAATGTGTGTACAATTAGACACATAAAAATAAGGCGAGAAGGTCTCATCATGGTTAAATACCAAGATGAGACCTTCTCCCCTTATTTTTCTGTATCTAACTGTACACACATTCTTACCTTTATTAATCTTGTCTCATATGCTAGGTCGCCCAAATGACTAATCCTCTTTTGCACTCTCTAAGTGCTACCAACTTTTTCCATAGCTATAGGGGGTCAAGCTCCACTATTTAAAATGTGGCCTAAAATCGTGTTATTGCTTCTGTTGTATGTTGTCCATAATATGATGTGACATCCATCCATAATATAATCCATAATATAATATGTGGCCACAATATGATGTATACAATTTTGTGTTCACAATAACACCTAAGTTCTTCTGTTGAGTCACAGCTAGTACTTGGCTACCTATCAAGTATGGATTCCTGATATGATATCTACCCACATGCATTATTCGACACTTATCAAAGCTAAATTTAATTTCGCACCTTTCAATACTATTTACAAATATTGTCACCAACGGTGGTTTCAGTACTGACCACTGCAGTACTTCACTAAGAGCATCTTGTCATGAAATCTCCATGCCACCTACCACCACTACTGTCTAAACCATAGCTCAAACTGACTTTCCTATCAGGATTAAATCAAAATCATGCGATATGATCGGCCCCTGCGAATTCTCTGATTTTTGGTATGCCAGCAACCACACCTCCGACTATGCTATCCGACTATCCGACTAACTATCCGACAGCAACCACACCGAATCCATAAGTCTTATGGATTCGGTTTTTGACGTAATGCATTATTCGCCATAGGGTTTACCACGGAGGCCAATGGGTGCGATATGACCGGCCCCTGCGATTTCTCTGCATTCTCGTGTATGTTCTCATCCCCATTTATTGGGTGAGAATGCTGATGCACCGGGAAATTTCCTCGGAAATACAAGTGTCGGAGGTGGAGTTGTTGGCACACAAAAAATCAGAGAAATCGCAGGGGCCGGTGATATCGCACCCATTGGCTTCCATGCGTAGGCATTTGCTCCACCCATTGGCCCTATGGCGAATAATGCATTACGTCAAAAACCGAATCCATAAGTATGTAACTGATAAAGTTGGCAACGTATAATTTAAGGAAGAGTAGTTTTGAGTTCAGCTTGACACGGAGATTCATTTGAGATGAAGCACGACCGCATTTGCTCAGATCTGCATTTTAGTGTATGTTCTCACCCTCATTTATTGTGTGAACCAACTCAAACCCGACGCGTGCCATTTCGACTCCTGTGCCAGCTGACACTTTGGGAATGCCAAGCAGTTTCTCCTGTCCAGTGGAGTGGCAATGATGTACGAACGAGGCCAGCTTGCGGGACACCTAGATCAGTTCGGATGTATCTAAAACTTAGAGAGGTGAGCTTTTAAGATAAAAGGAACATGGAGAGGCATGTGGATCAACGTTCGAACAACTTTTGTTTTTACCATTGTTCGGTGTCTAACGTACATCTTGAAATAAATGCAAACGACATATAGTTTTGTCAATTGGACAATCGCAAATGACATTACAACCATACGTAGCCTATTATCAAACCACAAATAAGCACAAATATTAGTCACGAATAAGACACACTCACAGAACACGATGATTCTTCATAATTCTTGGGTTTTCTTCATGTTAGCACGGGGTCGGCATAGATGGGCATGATTCTTTGGCGTAGATCGGCAGATTATCTAGTGTTAAGTGTTATGGTGGCGCTGGTTGTGCGGCGTGTTATGGTGATTGGATTGGACTTGATTGATTGGACTTGGAGTGTTGGTGATCGAATAACACGAACCATAATACCAGCTTGGAGTGCTGGTGCTATGATTGGTGGTGCTAGTTGTAGAGTACCTAGTGTTATAGATTTGCTGGTTGGACAGATGGTGACAGATAGTCACATGACAGATAGTCAGATAGACAGATGTGTGCGGGGGTGGTGGTGTGTGTGTGCGCGCGGTGGTGGTGTGTGTGTGCGCGCGGGTGGTGTGTATGTGCGCAAAATGGGAGTAGTAGTAGCAGTAGTAGTAGTACGAAAGGTGAGGTTCCAAATATTGAGGGCCCCTGAAGGCATCGCCAGGATAAATGAGACCCACAAGACTTAGCAAGAGACCCCTAATTTGGCAGAGAAGGCCCCTGAATATGAGAGCAAGCCTTAGGCCATAGTAAAGGGGCCTCAGGATGTGAGGGGAGGCCTTCTAGGACGAGCGAGAAGGACCATGGAATATGGAGGAGGGTAGAACACACGAGGAAACATCCAAGACCGGTAATAAGGCTCGCGGAAATGAGACGCAAGAAAATTCCCTAAGATGGATACGTAGACAGTCAGGATGGAAGAGGCCAACAAGACGTGAGAGTAGGCACCTGATTCAGAAGGAACAGAGACAGAAACAGAAAACGATGGTTTACACTTTGAAATGCGCTAGACAAGAAAAATCCAAAAGAAAACACTTGCTTTCCTAAGCTGAAAAGCGAGCCATTTTGAAATAACATTTGAAATTCGGGGACATCAAAATGCGTAGGAGTAGTCCGGAGCCCCTCGGCAAAATCTTCTCTGCCAGACAATTATTGACCATGCGCCTGGTCTCAACATATCTTCCGGAGCTGGTAACACTCACACGATGTAACCTTCCACATATGTTAGTGTCTTCCTTCAACGGATAGCAGGAGCGCACAGGGAAGCGCAGTCTGGTGGTTCTTTCTGATTCTAAAGGCATTTTTGTGACATTCTAAACACTGTGGTACGTACCGCATCAACCACCCGCCAGCTCTTCCAACTCTTATAAACGGCTCGAAATGCGCTGTGACGGAGTTGGCAATCTTTGCTGCAGGAAGTTTTGGTGCAAAACTAACAACCATCGATCTGGGAGCGTAGGTGTCGTGGGAGCATTGTGGAACATAATTATTTTCTATGTAGCCTGTCGTTTTGTCGATAACATTACATTTGTCGCTTTGTCGATAACATTGTCGTTATAATCATATAAAGACGACCTATAGTCGTCTTCAGCTCTGTTACATACCCTGGATGGTGAGTTAGCGGGTTTTTGCTCCCTGGAGAGTGATTTACTGTCACTCTTCCATGCGGGAATTGGGAATGGTTAATCCGTCGAAAATCATTAAGATGTGCACATTTCAGATATATATTTGAGCGCATATTTTTACTTTCATTTCCCATCATTAGCTTGCGTCTGAACTCACCGAGCTTCTGAAACAAATGCGCTGCTTGGGAGTGTGAGCTCACCAAAAGATCAGACCCACCCTCAACCACTTTCATTCACAGCACCGGCATCCCAAATGCTCATGATCGCTCAACCACAAGATACATGTCCATTGCTCCTTTCTGCGGCAGTGACAGCTTCTTTTCCCCATCAGATGTTGTAAGCGTATCAGACAAAAATGCAAACAAATCACGCCCAATACAAGCATTACCAGTCACATTCCATCACTCCCCGAGGGCTGTTGTCCGGGACAAGTTCATGGGGCACTCAACGAATCCACCAATGCATTTTAAAACATCACTTCGCAGACCATCGCATATCTCCGTAGGAATAACCATCTCCGTAGATGCGACTACGGACAGATAATTATCAGCACGCATATCGCTAACGACGATTTCATGTGGGAAATCGAAGACTGGGCGCATGTACATAATTGTAGTGCAATTACACTATTGCAATATACAGCATGCTAAAATATAAATGTGCAACAAATGTCCACTAACGTACAGTTCATAATTGAAGGTCACAGACACGACACCAAAAATAGCCTGTCGAGTGTCAGCCGTAGCTGGAGGTGCCAGTAATGAGCAGCGGCTGTGACCAGCATGCTGTTCACAGCGACTGTCGCTGTCACGCCGTGATGAACAGCTGTCACCACTGCCCGACCGGCTCACCATGAAGTCGTAACACAGCAGGTCGATGGGGATGGTGTTCTTGCGGGCCAGGTTCTGCTGCGCTGCCGTCAGGAACGCCTGAGTGAAGTAGAAGCCCGACACCCAGAAAGTGGCGGGCGCGCCCTCTTCGTACCATTTCTGCCAGACACAGCCCACACGTTACAGCCATCGGCAGAATCAACAGGAAACCCGCCGAACTGGGCTTTGTGCAGCAGACATTACGCTTCTGTGTATGTACCACCTATAAGGTGCAGGTACAACCCAGAACTCGACAGCAGCCTCCCAGCTAGCTGCGCTTTGCAGACAAAGCTAATAGTAGGTGAACAGGTATACCTAAACATAGTTGTGAATACGCAATAGCAATGTCATGAGAACGTATGTGCATTTGGTGATCGATAGTCATCCCTATCAGCCAGTCAGTTCAGGAAACATTTAATCCTGCATTATTTATGTGAATTCGATGTTATGTATTTAATGCTCCTATATATATATATATATATATATATATATAACTATGCATTTTACATTGCGATCACGCAGTAGCCAGCCACGCTACATAACACTGGATGGTAACTGACGTCAGTCATATTGACAGAATCCAACAACTTCATGCCAGAGTATGCCTTTTCTATGCTGCCAAGAGGCGCGCCAACCTGCAACCGGATATGTGGTCATCTCCTGACCTGCAGGAAAGCAAGTCGAGCCAAGAAGTCGGTGACGTAGCTACCCAGTGGTTTCAGCGACGGATACGACTTCGCACGCCACGTGTTGGGAATGACACCCGTCATACAGCTGGTGAAGACCTCTTCCAGGTCCGCCGACATCACTACCAGTCCTAGGGAATGCAACTGGTGAAAAGCTTGACATCGCCAACAGGATTGGTGAATACAGCTGGGAAGAACTTGGTATCACCGCCAGGCCTGAGTAATACAGCTAGTGAAAAGCTTGGCATCGCCAACAGGCCTGGGGAATGGAGCTGGTGAGGACCTTCGCATAGGTCACAAACTACCAACCGCCCGCCCACCGTTGTCTACAAAAAAAAACACTATCTGACAAACATTGGTGCCGTGCTCACAAATCGAATCACAGCAGTGCGGGCCAGATGATTGACACGGGGCACATCCAAACCACTCCAAAAACCACGACAGAACACGCTTTACACGAGGCACTACTGCGACATTAATGCACGCTAGATACAAATGAGATACATTTGGTCATGCCATTCTATCGACGACCCTCCAATTGCGGCGCACCTTTGATTGCCTTCTTGAGCGACAGCAGGCTTTGTCGGATGACGGTGAGCAGCGCGTTGAAGCGGCCCATTTCCTGCACCAGCACGGTGTTCATGCTCTGCTCGTACATGGTCGGGTACTTCTTCAGCACGTCGTCGATGTCGAAGTTGGCCGGCAGCCGCCTGACGACGTCGTCAGCTATCTGGTAGACGGTGTCGTCGGACGTGGCTCCGCCGCCGCCTGTGGCCGCGCCCTGGAGCCGCCCGTCAGGTCAGGCCCACCCATCCCAGACCAGCGGTCAGCAGGTCACAGTCATGCCAACTGAGGGCCAGAGAATCGACCGTGTCGGCAACGCCAAGCGATCGGAAGTCGGAGCTGAGATGACCTAACATCGCAGCCTCATTGGCCACAAGCTAGAAAATTGTAGTTGGAGCTGGTAGTGTGCAAAGGCATCCCTGCTTGCTTACATCACTCCATATCGGGAACAACCAGAGCATTGGAACAGATACATCACACCGCCACCCTCTTCATCTCAAGTCAGGTGACACCAAGTAAGACTTAAATAGGTAGGACGGGGTCTTGAATGCATACATGATCTCTGACTAGGATACATATGCTGTAACAAATCAGAACGGGATGGGAAGGTGGGAAGGGGAGGAGAGTGGTGAACACATATGATCTGTAACAACTTAGAAGGTAAAGGGAATGGTAGCAAAACCGATATGCTACGGCACGTGAAGAGGGGGGGGGGGGGCTGATGCACCGCGGCAGGGAAGTGGGGCAGTCAGCACTGATATACCTCGGAAGCCGAATGGGGAGTGATGTCAACGTTGACATACCGCGAAAGTTGAGGAAAGGAAATCAACATCGGCAAATCGTGTCGCATGCCGAGTCAGCATTGACGTACAATACCACGCTGGTGTAGGGAGTGCACCAGGTCACCACTCGGTGAGCTACAGGTGAGGTTAGCAGTGATATACTGATATTACAATACCATGCTGTTGCAGGGAGTGCACCATGTCATCACTAGGTGAGCTACAGGTGTGGTTAGCACTGATATACAATACCATGCTGCTGCATGGAGTGCACCATGTCATCACTAGGTGAGCTAAAAATGAGGGCAGCACTGATATACAATACCGTGCTGGTGTAGGGAATGCACCATGTCACCACCCAATTGGTGGTACTTTGATCACTCGCCTTACCTCAAGTGCTGGCACTCGTTCCTTGTGGCAGTGGACAGTGGCACCGTCAAGGTAGAAGTGAACGCAAAACAGACAATGGCTTGAAATAGTGGCGGACACAAAGTCGTCAAAAAGCCAGACCTACAGTAGAAATGATGATATCTTGAGTTGTCTGTTGTGCCGAGGGTGATAATGTGGACAGGTAACATGCTCGACGTTCCGGCAGAATTCGCCGGCAGCTGGACTACATCTCCAGCGCACTATCAGTAGGTTAGCTTCATAGGTTAAACAAAATAACATCTTACTGCAATTTTCAGCATATTTTGCAAGAAGCAGAGTTGAATTTTCTGTATTCTTTCGTTTGTCAATTAAAAATATAGGATGCATGACAAAAATGAGTGGTCACCTCGTTATGATTGTGGTAATAAATGTAGTTTGTTTTGACTTTTATTGATATTCTGCAACAGCCTTCAACAACCCATTCACTGATATTCATTCAACACCAATGCCTGAGGCATTCCAGATTTGGTGAAAGACAAACCAAGGGGAACAACATCCCACACTGGTGTTTGGCATCATTAATTCTTTCTCCTATTAACACAACCTACATGTACAGTATTATTGGGCTTTAAGATATTCACAAAACAGGTTTTAGACACATGTTACCTGCAGTAAGCAAACAAAGGGGTTAGGCTGGGTTTAGTCAATTTTTTAGTTGCAAAAATTGCTCTTCGTTCCTCAGGTTCCTTTTGTTCTTCAAAAGCAACTTATGCTGTTAGGTCAGGGCAGGTTGTTAAATATGATGTTTCATTATTTTTTTTCTCTCTCTCCAACTTCCTAAATTTTATCTAACATTAAAAATTAGCCTAGGTTACTCTAGACCATGTTGCATTTTTACGTTTAATTAACATTATTTGGTATGCTACATGATCCAACCCAAAGCTCCTTTTTATGGTGTTACTTTTTCTGCCAACTAAGGAATATAAAATTGCAAAGGAAATAACTAGTCGCATCATGCTAACTACTTTTCCAAATATACAGTGAGAAAAAAACCAACAATTACAAAATCACCTGAAGGGAAAAACATATGTACAATACGTATGCATACCATAGGTATTGTGACTTGAAATTTTAAAGTATTTATTCCTTGTGAATTAATTAGCAGGACCAATAAGCTACGGAGTTAAATCATTACACACACTCTTAATTTTTATGTGGATGAATGATCAAAACCTGGTGGAAGCATCTGAAGGAAAAGTAACAAAGAACATCCCAAGGGTTCTTATTTATTTTTGTTTTCATGCGCTTCAATGCCCCAGTTTTCAGCTACATTTCACAGAATATGTTTATATTTCCACTGAACACAAAATAATTTTGGAACACAACAGATAGGTCCATTGCCCAAAGACGCATGGTCATGTTTCACAAAATACATTCCAGCCAATGATTAATGATTACCTGTCAAACTGCATTGTCCCAGACCACACATATGTTATTATAAGACAAAACTTTGGTAAATTCGTGTATTAGAATAGCTTCTCAATTCTTTGATTTTTTTCCAATACAATGTTTGTCAACGTAATTAAGACAATGTGACCAATCATTTCCTCTGGCAATAATTACTCATCATTTGACAAACACAATCATACCAAAAATGTTCTTTCATTCAGATAATATAATGTAAAATGTATGTTAAAATGAGATATCGTAGCATTGCTTGAGAAAACCTAAATAGTAACAATCTAACAAGACTAATAATGTAACCTAAGGTAACCTATCCAAGCCTAATCATCCTTTCAGAAAAAAAAATTAAGAAAATGAGAAAAAAAAACATTTTTCCTTGCTAACGAACCCTGAACAGATTTTTAAAGAAAGTTGAATTTGTTTAATTTTGAAGACACTGAAAATTTACCCAGCGTACAGGCTACCTTGCTTAGCTTAACCCTTTGTGTGCTTCATAAAGGTAAAATGTGTGTAAAGCTTGTCATGGTTGCCTTAAACTACAACACCATTTTAAAAATAAGTTTTTAAGATGATTTGGGCGTTAGGGTGCCTTGGCTGCCATCTAGCTTTTAAGGTGATTTCTTCTTACAAGAGGTAAATTTACACACACACACACACGAACACGAACACGAACACATACGCACACGAACACATACGCACACGAACACGAACACATACGCACACACACACACACACACACACACACACACACACACACACACACACACACACACACACACACACACACACACACACACACACACGCACACACACACACACACACACACACACACACACACACACACACACACACACACACACACACACACACACACGGACACACGGACACACGGACACACGGACATACAGACACACAGACACACAGACACACAGACACACAGACAGACACCAGATCCCAGACGCCACCGCCACCGCCACCGCCACCGCCACCGCCACCGCCACCGCCACCGCCACCGCCACCGCCACCGCCACCGCCACCGCCACCGCCACCGCCACCACCACCACTCTGTTAGCGGCATATACCCCGAACATTAAGTCTCGCCTTGAGTGTTGCTCTGTCATCTGGGCGGGTACAGCCACAACACATCTGACCCGGATCGACAGTAAAACATAAAAGCTTAATGTGGCTAGCTCAACACTGAAGTGACACACCTCGACCACAATCTCTGCGACATCAGGACAATGTTTGTTTTTATAACATCACGTCTGTGTCCACCCGTCGCGTACGGTTCGACATCATGTTCTTACGGAACATTGTAATAAGGTAGGACGGACCCATTAGTGTCATTGAAGAACTTTGGATTGTGCCCCAGAATAGACAACCTGTTTTATTTCATGTATCGTATGCCGTATATTTCATGTACTTTTACCGGTTTGAACTGAAAACTTTTCACCTTTTATGCTTACGCTTCTTAGCTGATGACTTCCCCCGTAAAGGGCCCAATATGCTGTTGGAGATTGTGGACAATAAACAACTAAATCCCACATAACCTGCATACCTGCATGTTGCGTTGGGCAAGCTATTCTACAACTGTCACAACTAAAGCTGCTACTCATTCCTATCCCTTCGTTCTTCTTTTCCGACTGCACCTTAATCGGGGGATGGGCCTCATCAAACTGTTCGACACGGTGAAGAGTGATTCGGAGCCGGTCCGGCCCCACACAGCACGCCTCATCACCAGCAGACGTTGACCTACCTGTGTCAGTAGTACACTGGCGAACAGAATGTTGGTCTCGTTCTGGTCCTTAGTGATGTCAGCGTTAGGGTTCATGCCGAACACCTCCGGCGCTGTCAGCATGGGCAGACCCTGGATGTGTTTCACGTATTCTTCGTGGTCCATTTCAGGTGGAATCTGGTAGTGTCCTGCACCGATCACAAGCGGACAACTTTGGATGGGATGGAGCAGTGGAGATACCTGCACAAGACGCGGAAAGTAGACAAAGGCGCCATTGCAAACATATTGGAGCTAGTGTCGTCCAATTGCCTGCTCGGGGCGCTTCTAATTGAACGTCCTTAATCTATATACGTTAAGTGAACTAAAGTCATGAAATATATACTGCATATTTCATGGGCACAATGCCCATTTATTGTCCGAGGTTTTCAACGACGTCTTCTTTTAGTGAAAACGTATGTTCCTGAAACATAGAAAATATGTTCAAATCAGTTGAAAAATCAACATAATTGCATCTGTTAAATCAACAATATTCAATTCCTTCTCCATAAAAACATTGGCATGGGCTATGTTAGTTAGTTATTTTGCCTCAATGCCGCTTCGACCATCGCTTTGCTATGACATGACGTTCTAACACACGCCCTGGAGGGCCTCTGAAAAATACGCGCACTGGAGGAGGGCGAATACCGCCCCCCTAAGAGTTCGGCTCCTATTAAGACTAGAGCAACGACATTCGCAGAGTGGATGGGCACGATAGTGAACTCTATTGCGTGCAAATTTCATGACCTTAGGCCAATATCTTCAAGGTCAAATGAGGTCAAAATAGCAAAATGTTCTGGTTTTGCGTGGCTTCGCTTGTCATTCTTATGGATTGCTGTGATTGTGTTTAAATGCTCCAAAATTGGCAATAATGTTTCGGACATTACTAATGATGCAATACAGATGCCAGATCCGCCATTTGACGTCAGGTCACCTATATAGGAGCACTTTCTCCGGTCATTACCTGCTCCAGTTACCGGAACCAGGCCGCCCACCCGACTGCTGCGTTGGGCGGCTCGGCACAATCGGCTTCGCAAAGCAAGGGGTGAAATGCATGAATAAAGTACGAAAACGCTAAGGCACAGAATGACAAACAGTAGATTTCCAGATGTGTAGAGTAACATGCAAAGTGACATCAATCGCATGACAGTCATTTGCATTTATGACAACATTCCAGGTGACCAAGTTTGGTTCCATTAGCCTGTCATGAACTAACTTGACCTGACTTGACCTTGGCGACCTAACATGACTTTTAAATTATATAGCATAACAATATGCACCAAACAAGTCGCTAGTGTAGTCAAGAACACTTCCCTTTTGCCAATATGCGGGAAGCGCATCGGTGTCGATTTTTGTGGTCTGGTGCGGCGATTTTATTTTACTTCAGCGGCCCATAACTTGAAAAATGTTCGGACGATTTTTTCCTTTATGCAAAGCGCCAGTCATTTCTAAGCAGGTATGAAAAAAATGGTGTACATCGGCCGGAACCATATGTAGTTGTGTACGAAAAATCGGATTGGTAGGCGGATTTCGCCCTCCCCCTCCAGGGCGTGTGCTAGCCGGTCATGACCTTGATTTTTTCGGGCGATTTTCTTTTTTTCTTGCTTTAAACAACGTGCCGGTAATTTCTAAGCAGGTACAAAAACAACAGCGTATATCATCCGGTAAAATCCGGAGTTATCTACGAAAAACCGGAGGGGTGGGCGGATTTTGCGCCCCTCCAAGGCGCGTGTTAAACAGCATACTATTATCACGTTGTTGTGAAATGTACTATGCACTTTGTTGCGAATGCATATTTTGACCAAAAGACTACTACATTGCACCGGAAAACAAGATACCAGCAGTGAATGCCTGTCTAATGAAACGAAAGCTCTCGCTCTATCGTACGGCGATGGCAGGATTTTACTACTAAATGCTGCCATATTGTCTGCACGTCGCAGATAATCCCTGAAAACCTCACTGAATATGACATATATGGCAATATCTGTCTTAGTGTGCTTGGAAAAAAGTTCAAAAGAAAAATTGTGAGGTATTTCGTAAGGCATTTTAACATGACCACATAATGCAACCTTTACACGTGGAATAGGGACACGATAGGATGAGGCAATCGCACTTTAATTATGAATCCACAGCTGCCTCCAAATCATTGTTTGTATGAACATCAAAGCAGATTGTAGCGAAATGCCGACGGCGGACGACCTTCACCTGAACCTCACCTTATCTACCTAAAGCTACCTCAGTAATTAACACCCACCACCCCGAGCTACCTGAGCGGGGCGACACCCACTATCCCGAGGTACCTGAGCGGGGCGACACCCACCACCCCGAGGTACCTGAGCGGGGCGACACCCACCACCCCGAGGTACCTGAGCGGGGCGACACCCACCACCCCGAGGTACCTGAGCGGGGCGACACCCACCACCCCGAGGTACCTGAGCGGGGCGACACCCACCACCCCGAGGTACCTGAGCGGGGCGACACCCACCACCCCGAGGTACCTGAGCGGGGCGACACCCACCACCCCGAGGTACCTGAGCGGGGCGACACCCACCACCCCGAGGTACCTGAGCGGGGCGACACCCACTATCCCGAGCTACCTGAGCGGGGCGACACCCACCATCCCGAGGTACCTGAGCGGGGCGACACCCACCACCCCGAGGTACCTGAGCGGGGCGACACCCACCACCCCGAGGTACCTGAGCGGGGCGACACCCACTATCCCGAGCTACCTGAGCGGGGCGACACCCACTATCCCGAGTTACCTGAGCGGGGCGACACCCACCACCCCGATCCATCTGAGCGGGGCGACACCCACTATCCCGAGCTACCTGAGCGGGGCGACACCCACCATCCCGAGCTACCTGAGCGGGGCGACACCCACCGTCATCATCTAACGCGAAAGTCTGGTCGGAGAGCACCTCGGACGTCAGGCAGCGGCGCAGGATGGTGTTGAGCGTGCGTCGATCCCAGCCGTCGGTGACACGGCCGCCGTAGTTGCACTCGCCGAACAGATACCGCAGAGCCTCGAACGGCACCTGACCAACATCACAGGCACTGCAAAGTCTCAGGCAACATCTGACCGCCACAGGTACTGCAGAGCCTAGAACGGCACATGACCAACATCACAGGCACTGCAAAGTCTCAGGCAACATCTGACCGCCACAGGTACTGCAGAGCCTAGAACGGCACCTGACCAACATCACAGGCACTGCAAAGTCTCAGGGAACATCTGACCGCCACAGGTACTGCAGAGCCTAGAACGGCACATGACCAACATCACAGGCACTGCAAAGTCTCAGGCAACATCTGACCGCCACAGGTACTGCAGAGCCTAGAACGGCACCTGACCAACATCACAGGCACTGCAAAGTCTCAGGCAACATCTGACCGCCACAGGTACTGCAGAGCCTAGAACGGCATCTGACCAACATCACAGGCACTGGAAAGTCTCAGGCAACATCTGACCGCCACAGGTACTGCAGAGCCTAGAACGGCATCTGACCAACATCACAGGCACTACAGAGCCGCAGACAACATCTGACCGCCACAGGCACTGCAGGGTCTCTCAAACGGTACCAGACCAACATCACAGACACTCCAGAACCTCGGACAATGTCTGACAGCCACAGGTACTGCAGGGCCTCGAACTGCAGGTACTGCGTTTTGGGTTAGGTACTGCGGAACCTGACCAACAACACAGGCACTCTAGAACCTCGGGCAATGCCTGACCGCCACAGGCATTGCTGATGTTTGCACGACAGCTGGGCTCCGCCACAAGTACGGATTTGGTCCGGGATAGATGATATCGTGAGACTAATTACTTGCCTTGACCCGTCCACCACTCGCTCAAAATCCCGTGCTTGAGTTCAACATAGTGTTGGAGTCGTGTATTTTGATGCTTGGAGTATTTGAACCACTTGGACATGTGACATTAGAAAGTCATTCGCAAGAAAAAAACCCTTAACATTTCGATTCATTAAAAGGAATGGATATCAGCAACACAAACCATGTCTGTACAATGTGTTTCCCTTACGACATTCATTCACCATAAAATCTCTTGACTAGAATATGGAATGCATGCTTAATACTAGTCCAGGTTGGTGATATTCATAGTGTTTTCAGCTACACAATGTACGTGGAAAACGTTGTAACATGCTCAAAGTTGTAGTGAATCTGCTGTTAGACCACCTCAAATGAAAACAGTATCTAAGATGTGCTCCACCTTTGAAGCGCGGCGCACCCAATGGTAGCACCGGAGATCAGCTTAGCCGGCTGCGCACAACCGGGCAGGGCGATCGGACGACGGTATTGTTTCGCTTTTGTCACCTTTAAGTGCTGTTGGTCTGGTGGTGGCAGACATGGAAACTTGTGCCATGGGACCGTTTGGCCAATGTGTATTGTAGGCCTTATCGGGCAGGTGTCGTCGACCGCGTCCCTCCCTCTGAGGCACGAGTGATACGTGTGCTTAGTGGTGCTCTGGGTGCGCCCCTCCCTCCCTGACGTATTCAGTTGCGGACCACCGCCAGCAATTGCTGAGGAGCCGGAGACCAGGGCAAACCGTCACACTGCTCTAGGAAAGAGGTACATTCAGTATTCGTTGGACGGCCGGACACGCAAACCACGTGCCCGACTGCCATCCTTCGCCATATGACAGTTAAGTAATACAACGCAGCGGTAGCGGCTCTTTCGAGCTAAGTCTACAGCAGATCTTTTGAACCAAGTCATTGCGATCCGGAATACTTACCTAGCTTATCACCAAGCCACAAGAAACATCAGAGCCCCAGTTGGAACACAACTTCTCTACAAATGAATCCGACCTGTGATAATCGTCATACTTGTGGATTACCATAGGATAAACCGCCAGTTGGCACAGGCTGGACTCGCGGCCTGCGCACAAATGGCTGTAAGCAGTCATACGTTGTTGTGCCGTTTCATTGTGGCCTTACCTCGTCGTATTCGTCGATGAACATACGCAGCTGTGTGACGCTGATACGTAAGTCCGTCTCGTTGAACTCGTACGGTGTGTTCCAGCCGAGCGGACCGTACGCGCGCCGCTCCTGAACTGTAAGTACACACACGCACAACCACAATCACGCTGCGTTACAGCTGCATCCGCCTCTTGAAGTGTTACCACACACACGCGCACAATAACAATCACAATCAGCTACATCTGCCACTGCCAGCGGTCAGCACGCGTACGTACGCACGCATGCAAATTGCCAGTCAGCCCCAGTATGTCAGCAAGGGGAAAGCTACTGAATGGAGATGATGCCCGCCAAGTTGTCGATGAAAGCTATATAAACAGCGTAGTAAATATACCGTGCACGAGTTCACACAGGCTGAATCGTTCTGCTAAGTCTATAAAAGAAGAAAATTTGAGTTATTTTGCGATGCATTCAACTGTTAGGTCACATAGGGTCGTCGACCTCCCACGCCGATTAGTCGCGGGTGGAATCGGTAATTCCGCTGGCTGTGGGATTTCAAGTTTGCCTGGTCCCTAAGCACTATCGTCGGCGCACAATACATTCTTTTTTATAATGTCGACCCCTGTTTCGTATGCAGTAGCTTATCCTATTTGGCTACACGCACTGTTACAGGCTCGATTGCTATTGGGCTTTCCCATCGCCAACTATTCAAAAGTAAGGACAGCCAGCTTAGGAATGCCTCAGGATGCCAATATACATGTCATTACTCTCCACACCTACAGTTCACTATAACTATTTGCATCTTTTTATTTGTCTTTTTTTTTGCAGGTAGACCACCACCAGTTATTAGTAGAAGTAGCCCCAGGAGCACCTCAGCTAGGTAGCAAGCTAGTAACGTCAAGGCACTCCTGAGGCCACAAAGTGAAAAGTGTTATGAGGGGAAAAGTGTACATACATGTGCACTATCACACAAATCTGTGTGACAGTCTCAGCATATCCACACACATGAAACATGTATACCTAAACTTACTTCACATACATAAATACATGCACTCACACATACATACAAATATATATACATACACATATACTAGCATGTACATACATAAGTATACACTGATCTGCATCCATGCACATCCATTCACAAACATGCACACAGTAGCACACAGCTGAAATCACATGCAATTAATCATATAGATACAAATTCATCATCGCATATGCATTTATTTGTTTATCCAGCTTTACTCATACATACGTATCATACATATCAACCTACATATATCTTCTCTTTTTTGTAATGCGAAATTGTTAAATTGACTAACCATTTAGCTTGAGATGTATAAGTCAATAAAATATGTTCTGATAACTATTTTTACATCTTCTTTCTTAATAGGTACATGATTACAGGAGGGAAATTTTGTACCAATGATAGTATTCCAAGTTCTTGGTGCTATAAATGATATGGAATGAAGTCTATAAGTTTTTTTTTATGAAAAAGGTACATGGAAATGTTCAGCATGCCTCAAGTTACTTGGTGATGAGTAGTTGAACACATTCATTACAGTGATTGGTAATGTTTGATTAAGAAATCTGTGAAGTAGTAGTATGTTCTGTTCTTGTACAATATGAGGGAACTTCAATATGTTATATATGACAAATAGTTCATTTGTAGGATATGAATAGTGCTGATTATCTATGATTCGTAACGCCCATTTTTGTATTTTAACAATTCTGTCTAATCGTGTTGGAAAATTGTTTCCCGATATCAATGCACAATAATTGAAATATGGAAGAATCAAAGTATTATATAAATATTTCAATTCACGACTTGTGATAAAGAATTTTGCTCTTCCCATTATTCCTATATTTCTGCTAGTTTTTGCAGCAACATATGCCATGTGAAATTTCCATGTTAATTTTTCATCAACTATTACTCCAAGATATGTATCGTGCTGATACGTGCTCGTGCATTACTGCATAGATACTGGAAGGTAAAACAACAGCTGACCCACATCGGCATAAACGGGCCATCGTCATGGCGGACATGCCGTGGCCACTGTTATACGACGCACTGACTGCGTAACAAATACATGGCTGCCATTCTGCCATGATGCGCGTTGGTGGAGAAGCCGAGACTCCCAGCAGCTACCACCTCTTGAACCAATGAGCTGAAAGTATCCACACAAAACAGACAGGGATTTTGACGTTCCCAACCGGTAAACTAACTCCGAACAGGGACAGATTGGAACTTCTAAGGGTGAATGAATGGACAGGAAATTGATGACATAGCAAATTGTAATACATGTTGCATTATGTTAAGGTGGGGAACATTGAGGTAAGTTTCACCAACAGAATGATCGCCCACACCCATAAAGGCAAACGAGCACCTCTATGAAGAAACTCCTGTTACGTATGCACCAAGCCGGTACACTAGGACACAAATTCCGCATGACTCCTCTTACTTACTGAGTATGAGCATCTGTTACTTACTGAGGGCATGAAAGAAGCAGAGACAGTAGAGCAATGCCTTGAACGGAGCAGGGGCTTTGCACTCGCCGAAGAAGGACGGGTCCACAACCGGGTCACTCAAATAGGACCTGGCGGCGGAGAAATGCACGCGTCCGAGAGGTGCCAGGCACATGGCACACACAACGATATCACAAACTGTGCATTACTAAAGCCGCAGACAACACACCCTATCTCACATCAGAAAACAGCAAACGACACTGGTGAAGATCAAATAGGCCCAATGATATGAATTAAATGAAGGTGTACAACTCACGGCTGTTGTTTCTAAAACGAATTGCGAAATGGAAGCAAAACTGATGGGAGCTGACTGGACACTCACCGAGTTAGCCCCTCTAAAATCTTTAGTGGAAGCATCTTTGTTACGAGCTATCAATGGCGTGATGACTACCTATTACTCAGGTCAGACAAATGGTGTTAATTTCGGCACATCAAATCTCCATGAATTAATTTTTTAATTGAATTGTGTCAGTTCAATACCTAAAATATTAAGGTGCACACATCGGTCGATCAGAAGTGGACATGGGTTGGTTTTTCTGATTTTCGGGAGTGCCAACTACATGACCATGGACGTAAGTTCATATGAGAAAACCATCGATACTAGCACGTCCACATGATAAACAATGTCCGCACTGACGAGTCAACATGCTAGGTGGAACTGGCAGTGGCCACCGCGACAGTGCAGTAGTCAAAGCATTGGTGATGTACGCCTAGATTGGAAACTCCGCGTCGGCGCCTTTGATCTGCGCGTATCGCCGGCACCAACCTGCCAACTAGTGGAGGGTAAGTAAAAATACGGAGACGCGGCTGGTTTTAGGCCGTGAGCCTACGGGATTCCTGGGTACGCGTTTCGCATTGGCATTTTTCGAAATGATTCAGCCACGGCAGGAGGATTACACCTGCTTTTCATGGTGCAGAATTGATCAAGGGACCTCACCGTTCTTTCCTTACTGATTTATTACGCTCAGTTTCGAAGTTGTGATGGGAAGTGGAGACATCTGTGAAAGGGTACCCATTTCGCTGAAAGGGCCGGTCCACCTGTTTATTTCTTAAAATTATCGAATGGGGCTAAGTACAGGAAGGGAGAACAAAAGCAGACCAAAATGAAGGCAGGCCAAAATGAATTGGGAGTCATATTATATAGGCTCCCATGTTAGAAGTTTAAATGACTGCGGGTGGGAGAAGCAAGCATTGAGGGGGCAGTTTCACCATCAAAGATAAGAATGGGCGGTTCTGTTTTCGCCCCACCCTGCTTGCTCTCTATATGTGCATATATGTGTATGTGGCTGACATTTTTTCGGTGGTGTGGTTTACACAACTGAATGGAGAGTACACACTTCGGCGTACCCACCAATCAGCAGAGGATTGAGCAGAAGTTCTATGAAAGGTAAAAGCACCATACACCATACCACTGACATATTTATGATTTTGCCAAGGAGGCGTCATTTCCCAGGATGGGCGGCTCTTGGTCCAGAACATTTGGACGAGGCACACTTCGACCTCCCAGGGGGCACCGCTTGTTTTTGTCTGGGGAGTGCTTTTCGCCGAAAAATTCGCAGCGTACGTTCGTCGTTCTCCCAGAGGACTACTTTTCCCAGGCCGAGGAGCGCATTGTGCTGAAAATCTCGAGGGAGGGGATACACAAGAACCTCCAAGAGAGGTGTCCTTCGGGTCGGATCAACCCTTGCAACATACTCTAGCTAGTAACGCCACTACCTCTTGCCGATTCGCTACCACCAGGCCGCAGTGACGACCAAAGCCAGATTTTTGCTTTGATATGTCCATCAACATTTAAACAATAAATGACAGTCTATCCGTCACATATTTTCATTTAGCAGCAATTATTGTTCCCAGATCAAATATATACTATGAGCGTATACCAGCGAATCCCGTCCCTATTACCACCATCTTTATACTAGAACCTCCCATCGGCACAGGACGACGTTTTTCTAACAACCACAATGCTAAACCAATGGATGACATACCGTGGTCGCCCAAAGTGTCGACAAACGCCGACCCGCTAACCAATGTGGTCGTCGCCAAGGAATCTGGGTGTAAATAAGGAATTGGAAATCAGGCAACTCTTGGTGGCTTGTTCAGTTGTGGTCGTTCGAAAATTGCTTGTTTTCGGTACCTGTACCTTATCGTGATGGTGGATTAATGTCGCGCTTTCGTAAATTGATTGCTTGACTGCCTTGATTCATATTGATATTTCCGCGGTAGGTACACCTAGTTACATATCCAGGTGTGGACTCCATTCGAAAATTCAAGATACAGGGAGCCAGTTTGTTCCTGGAGGTCAAACTGGTTCAGGATAATGCAGAAAGGTATGTTGATGCTCCTACCTACATAGGTACCTAGGTAGGAACCTACCTAGGTACCAAGGTACCTACATTCCTAGGTACAATGATATGGTCTTGGCTAGCAGTTCCCAGAGTGTCAGCATTTGTAGGCTTGCTTTTTACTTTGGATTTACATTTTACGAAACAAATATTATAGAACGTGTTTCATAATGGGATTAAGATGATGTAGCATGTCGCCTACCTACCATTTACCTATAACCAGCACAAATGCATACATACTTTACAGTTGGCAAGGAAGATAATACCAACATATTGATATTCAGTTGGCGCAATATATACTGAAGAATAATGTAATAAGTGAAATGAAGCCTAATGTAGCATAGGTACCTGGCTAGGTGATTTCATGCTTTATCTCATGTATTAGTTCATGCCTTTCAGTATAGCCTGGTCTTTTTTTTCTTGAAACCAATCTATTGGAGTCGAACATTCTATCTTCAGAAAAAGCAAAAACAAGTCAAGTTTTAAACATATTTTACCTCCATGAAACAAGCAAAAGATCGAAGAAATTGAATATGTTTTCACTTAGATATAGAAGGCTGAGAGGAGAACTCATCGAGGTCTTTAAATTTGTCCATGGTCTGGAGAGGGGATATCTTGGGGAAATGTTTGAATTTACCAGAAATGATGCAATTAGAGGTCATAAATTCAAAATTAAAGTTAACCGCAGCAGAACAAGGTTAAGGCAGACTTTCTTCACCAACACGGTGGTAGAACACCGGAACCAGCTGCCAGAAAACATTGTCAGTAGCAGCACATTGAATATCTTTAAAAACAGCATAGACAAGCATTATAAAAATAGAGGGCTTGCTTTTCAGTATTACAGGGGGTGCTGATTGACAGATTTAGTGGGCAACTGGTTCAGTGTACAGAGTATACAGAGTTCAGTGTACTACTCGCTGCGCTCCAAGAAACTCACTTTCGAGATTCTGACTCAACTTGGAACAAAATTCCCGATTACACTTGGCACCTAAACAACGTAAACGGCCCACATATGAAATGGGGCACAGCCATACTCATAGCAAACAGCATACCTCATCGTCGAGTAACGTCAAATACTCCCCTGAATTGCGTAGCAGTCAGCCTCAAAATTGCACATTGCCAAACCACAGTAATCTCACTATACATTTCGCCGTCAGCTGAAACCCGCACACCACAGGAACTGAACGACCTGCTGCTTCAGGCCCCTCCACCAGTTCTCATTATGGGGGGCTTTAATGCTAAACACCCCTCGTGGGGAAGCGACCAGACCGACACTAGAGGGCACCAAATTCACCAGTTTATTTCGGACCACAACCTAGTACTTCTTAACACCGGGGCCGCCACCCGTCACAACCCGACCTTATGAGGATCGGACACTTGCATAGATTTAACGTGCTGCACCCCACGACTTAGCTCACTATTTGACTGGTCAGTTTCAGACGTTCCCAGGCTGAGCGACCACTATCCAATCACAATTA
This sequence comes from Imbricaverruca yamaguchii, assembly GCA_034440575.1. NCBI lineage: Eukaryota > Metazoa > Arthropoda > Thecostraca > Neoverrucidae > Imbricaverruca > Imbricaverruca yamaguchii. Next base: position 66,049 of record JAOTOL010001242.1, read on the forward strand.
GGCTCAGCATGGACGCTATCCACCACACTAAACTATTCAGACAATCTTGGAATTTGAAAAGAGCGGACTGGACTAAATTCGAGGAACAGGTGGACCTCAACCTAGCAACTTCAGATACCAGTAAGATAGAGACTATCCTAAGGGCCATCAGCTCAGCAGCACAAGATTCAGTCCCAAAAAGTAACAAACCTAGGAAAAAGGCATCTACGCCATGGTGGACCCCGGACTGTCAAAGGGCAATCGCCGCACGCCGCCGTGCTCACAAACAATTCAAAAGATGCGTGTGCGAAGCACACCTATCAGCATACAGGCAATCTCAAAAACACTGCCGGTACACAATTCGAACAGCACGCCAAAACTCTTGGCAGTCTTTTGCCTCGCAATTCAATAGGTTCACACCTACCGGCAGAATCTGGGACCTGATGAAGCGCTTCAACCTGAAACGCCCACCACCAGCCCCTTTCCCCCAGCTGACGGTGAATGGACAGCACATCACTGACCCACAAGTCGTAGACCACTTTAAACTACACTACGCCAGCGTATCCGGCAACACCAACTATGACACCACTATAGTAAGCGTCCTAGACGCCCTTGCCTCCAAAGCAAATTTTAGCTCTGACAATAGAGAAATCTACTATCAGTCATTCGCTATGCACGAATTAGAACTTGCTCTCAGCAAGTGTGGAAACACGTCGGTTGGGCCGGACGACATTCATTACCAGTTTCTTAAACGTCTTAGCAAAAACTCCCTAACGTATCTACTGACGGCCATAAATGAACTGTACCAAACCGACACGTTTCCCGCATCCTGGCGGGAGGGCGTAGTCATACCATTACCAAAGCCGCACAAAGATCACTCCACCCCAAAAGGCTATAGACCCATCTCACTTACTAGCTGTGCTAGCAAGCTGGTCGAACGCATGGTCAACACACGATTGAGGAAATTTCTGGAACACAACGACCTGCTCGACGAATTTCAAGGCGGCTTCCAACGGCAAAAATCAACTACAGACAATCTCGTTAGGTTAGTGCATGACATCAAAAGTGGTCTATACATCAAACGCACAACAATAGCTGCCTACCTAGACATCACTGCCGCCTTCGACCGAGTACACAAGTCAGCGCTGACACACAAACTCCATAAGATAGGCCTACGCGGACACATGGCGCACTTCATTCTCAACTTCCTCAGGGATAGGACTCTTAGGGTCCGATGCGGCAATGTCACATCAAACACCACAACTCAGGAGCAGGGCCTGGCTCAGGGGAGCGTGCTTTCGCCGAGCCTCTTCATCATCATGATCAACGACATACTTGCCGACCACGGGGACACTTCACTTCACTACTCACTTTTCGCGGACGACATAGCAATCTGGACAACATCACAATGCTTCCTTAAAGCTGAAAAAACATTCAGGCAGGACTAGACCACATTGCAAAGTGGTGCAAAACTTGGGGCTTCACCCTGTCCGCAGAAAAATCGGCCACTGTCACATACAGTCGTCTCCGTCCCACACCGAAAACACTACTTAAAATCGATGGCAAAGCCATCGAGCAGGTGAAAAGTTTCAAATTCCTAGGGGTGCATTTAGACGAAAAACTCAGTTTCAACACCCATATCACCGACATCACGAAGCGAAGCGTGTCAACATAATACGTGCACTTGCAGGCACAGGCTGGGGCGGAGACAGGAAAACACTTCTGCGACTGTACACATCAATCATCATAGAATACAACAGCATCATTCTTTCCACAATTTCAGAGTCAGAGTAAAAAATTATAAGTCATCCAAAACAGCTGCAAAAGAGCAGCCACAGGCGCCCTTAGCGCTACACCGATAGTCTTCTAGAAGACTCAAACACAACATCACTCAACCACAGGAGGACACAACACCTGTGCCGTTACCACATCAAAATCAAATCCATTCCAAATCATCCGGCACAGCGCTGCTTCATGCCTGGCAGATACGACAAGAGCCGATTTGCGCGCAAACTTCCACCATATAGCATTCAAATTGCCACGGCTCTCTCAGATCTTAACCTCGCAATGCCATCCACTGCAGCTCGACCGACCATTGGGCCCTTCTGGACTTTCAGTCAACCAAAGGTCGAGTACTTGCTCTCGGAGAAGAAAGCCATTATCACATCGGCGGAGATTCTTGGTCTCTTTCACAAGTTCGCCGATAACAACAATCACAAATCACTCATATTCACGGATGGGTCGAAACACGAGGCTAAGGTAGGCATCGGCATCACTGGACCAGGTCTCAGACTTTCCAAACGTCTACCGGATAACTTCTCCATCTACTCTGCTGAAGCAATGGTCATTCTGGCCGCTATTTTCATTCTCATTAAGCGAAAAGTCAGAAACGTAGTGATTTGCTCAGACTCCAAATCCGTCCTACAGTCAATTAGCAACACCCACGACTGTCCTCATCACATCATTGGTCGAATCCAACAAATCGTGGCCCATAACGTAAACATCAACTTTTCCTTCCTCTGGATTCCGGGCCACGCCAACATCCCAGGTAACGAAGAAGCAGACCGGCTCGCAAAGCAAGCCTTAGCATCGAACACCCACCCCAGCGTGGAATATTCGGTAGACGATTGCAAATCATTCCTACAACATCGCATTCGCCAACACCAACAGAAGACATGGACACAACACAACTCAACACAACACAAATCCAACCACGCCCACTCAATAAAACCAACCATAGGCACATGGAACACATCGAATCAGTCTCACCGACAGAAAGAGGTCATCCTCACTAGACTTAGAATCGGTTGCACAAAACTAACACAGCCTCGATTAGAGGATGACCAACACACGACACCTCACTGCGACACCTGCAACACCACGTTAAGCATAGGCCACATCCTGCTAGACTGCAGTAGCTTTAGCTCTCAGAGACAACCACTTAAGGCCTTCTGCCAGAGAGAGGGCATCACCCTATCGCTTCCATCGCTTCTCGGTGACAAACACGCAGAACTCATTCAATTGCTATTTGAATATCTGTATGCCACAGAACTAGCAGGAGCTCTCTAGGCACCACCAACGTTCATATCAACTTGCAATACATGACCGCGACACACTCGTAGGGAACACGTAAATAGCCATCCCCGCTTGGCGTCGGACGTACATGAGCCGATTTGCTTCCCAGTTAGGAATAATTGGCTACCTAGCGGTGCCGTCGGAGGTAGATGAGCCGACTTGCTTTAGGAAAACAACCAAAAAAAAAAGAAAAAAAAATTACCTTAACGTAAAACCACTACCCAGAGGAGCCATCGGACGTAGATGAGCCGACTTGCCTTCCGACACCTAACGTAAATGGCTACCCGGAGGAACGGCGGACGTAGAGGAGCCAAATTATGAAACACCGTACTAACCCAACTGACAACCCTGCATGGCATGCATAAATTAACCAACTACTAACAACTAACACGTGGCAGCCGGCGTGAGAGGCGGTGTGGACAATTGCCTCCTTGTCCGCACGGTAAAAATCCCTCGGTGCTCTTCGATACGAGTAGGCTAAAGCCGGCACCCTGGCAAAATCAACTCGACACTCAAAACACCCCAGCCCCACCCAAACCACAAATTATTATGTGGAAGAGTAAAGTAAAATTAAAACCAGTTAAACACCAGGGAGACGTCCCCAACCCAGCCCCCGCCTCCAGCATCCAAAAACTTCGCACAAAGTATAACGCAAAATTCCCTTAACGTAAATGTTCACTTGCCTGTACCTTGATCGTAACACTCGCTTTCATAGACAGATATGCAACGTGTTCCTTTAAAGGCGCCGCAAATGACCTTTATGGTCCGGCACGCCTAAAAAAACACTCTCCCCCCTCCCCCCAAGTTCTCATGTCCCGTTCTCACGAGCCGGATTATGGGGGAGGCCGTGACCGGCACGGAATCTTGCTTTCTTCTCCTCCTGTCCTAGGAGGTATGTCCGGAACGCGCCGAGGGAAGAATACAGCCAAGCAGTGCACATTCCAGGTGTTATTTGGCGAGTACACCTGGGAAAGCCTCTATGCGGCTTTTCCAGATCCTTTACGCCTATCCGCACGCACCCACAGGCGCCGCAGTAGCACCTCCAGAGGAAGCGAGCGGTCACGTCATGTTAATCATGTTCATAATCCGTTGGAAAAGGAAGGCCCAATAATCCAAACTTACCTCAAATCATAAGTTTAGCACCATTTGTTGGCACAAAATTAACTTATACTTTTCGTGTTTCATTAAATTAGAAATTGTAACATCAGATATCCTATAATATCTTTGCTTTACGGAGGAAAAGCATGTGATTACTGATTAGGATGCCTTGCATACAGTCTAAATTACAAATTGCTGGTGGTGGGTTGGAGTTTAAGGGCGCGTCGACATCTAGGGTCATTTTGCGCCCATAACTGAATTGTAATCAGTCTACGGTGCTGCTATCATAGCTTTATATCCATATATCCATCTTTACGGGTGGTGGTATATCACGTCAAGGCGAGCTTGTCGAATGAACATAAAAATATTCACAGACGTAACGGCCTCAGTCGTTCCCTATAAGCATACGTAAAGAAGAGTCGGTATTCAACCATCCTAAAATCTGGCGTAAAGGATCTAGCAGTGTACAGCCAACTAAAACATGGTACACAGTAAGCGAGTTAGAACAGCGCGGACATACGGGACGGTCATTACCGGTCAACATATAACTATGTGTCATAAAGACACAGACATAAAAGATTAGTGCAACTCTGAGCCACAAGGGCCCTTCTTGGTTGCACTCTGTACACTGAACCAGTTGCCCACCAAATCTGCCAATCAGCCCTCCCTGTAATACTGAAAAGCAAGCCCTCTATTCTTATAATGATTGTCTATGCTGTTTTTAAAGATGTTCAATGTGCTGCTACTGACGATGTTTTCTGGCAGCTGGTTCCAGTGTTCCACTACCCTGTTGGTGAAGAAAGTTTGCCTTAACCTTGTTCTGCTGTGGTTAATTTTAATTTTGAATTTATGACCTCTAATTGCATCATTTCTGTTAAATTCAAACATTTCCCCAAGGTATCCCCTCTCCAGACCATTGACAAATTTAAAGACCTCGATGAGATCTCCTCTCAGCCTTCTATATCTAAGTGAAAACATATTCAATTTCTTCAATCTTTCCTCATATGCCAGGTTGCTTATGCCATTAACCATTTTTGTAGCCGTCTTTTGTACTCTCTCTAAAAGCCAACAATCTTTTTCATAGCTAGGAGACCAAGCTTGGATGCAGTATTCCAAATGTGGCCTGACGTATGCACAGTAAAGCTTCCTGATCACTTCCTCACTTCTGTATGATACATTCCTATTTATTGCCCCGAGCATTATCAGTGCCTTCTTCCTGGCTTCCTTGGTCTGTTCTGATGCCCCCAATTTTGTGTTTAGAATAACACCTAAATCCTTCTCCTGTTGAGTCACTGATAGCACTTGGCCACCCATCAAGTATGGAGCCTTCATATGCTGCTTACCTACATGCATGATTTTGCACTTATCAAAGTTAAATTTCATTTGCCATTCTTCGGACCACTTCACAAGTTCGTCTAAGTCTTTTTGCAGCGAGATATGCTCATCCTGACCTGTTATTGCCCTAAAGACCTTCAAATCATCTGCAAATTTCAAAACCTTACTGCTTAGGCCACTTTCAATGTTATTTACAAATATAATGAACAGTAATGGCCCTAGTACTGACCCCTGGGGGACTCCACTAAGAACATTTTGCCATGATGACTTTGTACCATTTAGCATCACTCTTTGCTGTCTATCTGAAAGCCACAACTCTATCCATTTTAAGATGCTACCTGCAATACCATGGGACTGAAGCTGTATCATTAACCGTTTATGGGGTACCTTGTCAAAGGCCTTACTAAAGTCAAGATATGCTACATCAACCTGATTTCCCTGATCAAATTGTTCTGTGGCGAAGTTAAAAAAGTCCAAGAGGCTTGTGAGACACGATCGTCCTTTTCTAAATCCATGTTGAGTATCTTGAATCAATCTGCTACCTTCCAGATAACTAACTATTCTATCCTTGATAATTGATTCGAGTACCTTGCAGACTAGGGACTTATTGGCCTATAGTTTTCAACTTTCCCTCTTTCTCCTTTCTTGAAAATAGGAACTACATTTGCCCTTTTCCAATCGGTTGGAATTTCATTATGTGAAACTGATCTACAAAATATGATACTAAGTGGAAATGCCAGTTCCTTTTCAATTTCCCGCAACACCCTAGCATAAATATAATCAGGTCCTGCTGCCTTATTTGGCTTTATTTTCCTGATATGATTGTAAACAACATCACTACCAATGAAATCAACATCATTTGTCAGATCCCATGTAACTGAACTATGGTGTACGGTCGGCAGATTGGTCATATCTTCCAATGTAAACACTGATTTGAACTGCTTGCTCAGCTCCTCAACCATCTCACTATCCTCACCCAATGTAGTCCCGTTTACTTCCAGTGGACCAATTGTGCTAGAAACTTTACTCAGCTTGTAGAAACTAAAGAACTTTTTACTGTCCCCATTACAGTTTCTAGCTAAATCCAGTTCCTTTGCTCCCTTTGCTGCTCTGGTTTTTTGCTTCACAGTGTCTCTAGCTTTTCGATACGCCTTTAGATTAATGACATTTGAGGCTTCTTTAAAAACTCTAAATGCAGTTTTCTTAGCCCTAATTTGCTTTTATCACGTCTGGTGTAAGCCATGCTGGCTTACCTACCCTTCTTTTGGGTGTTTGCTTTTGGGGGACATGTCTAATCTGAGTTTCCTTTAAGTAAGATTTGAACTTTTCCCACATTTTACAGGCATTTAAATTGGAGAATTCTTCTTCCCATCTGATGGCACTTAAAGCCGCTCTCATGCCGTTAAAGTCTGCTCTGTTGAAATTTGGAACCTTTACCAAATTATCCTTGATAATTTCCCCTACATGTGCCTTGAATCTAACTATGTTATGGTCACTTTTTCCCAGAGTTTCGCCTACAGTCAAGTCTTGAACCAAGTCACTTAAATCCGAGAATACAAGGTCCAAGAATGAACCATGCCTGGTAGGTTCCGGTACCTGCGGTGGCACAGGTCACCAGTGATCACCAGTTTAACACAGTCATAGTGCATGTAGGGGTAAATAACATAGGTCATACTAGGAGCGAGGAGCTTCTGCGGGAGTACAGGGCCCTTCTGGCCACCCTGAAGGGTACCAATAGAGTGCTTGTAACAGGAATTTTGCCTAGGGCTAGAGCCTCCCCTGAGTGGAGCTCTAGGGCACTGGCAGCTAACGCCAGGGTAGGAAAGCTCTGCCAGGAGCTAGGTTTTACATTTGTAGACGAGTGGAGCAGGTTTTATGCATCGTGGGACCTCTATCAGAGGGATGGCCTGCACTTTTCTGAGAAGGAGGTCCATGTGTTAGGCAAAGTATATGAGCATGTCCTTCAGGGAAACTAGGAAATGGGGTGGGGAGGGATGAAATTGCATTGCCAACTCAGGAATATTCCAATAGTGTCAGCCAAGGCAACAGAACCTCAAAGTCTGCAAATAGGGACAGTAGCAACTCAAGGGGACAGAGTTATAGTTCATCTAGTGATAAAAGAACTCCTCAATATGAAAAAGCCAAAGATGGTTATGGAGCATTTGTTAAGTGTTTAATGTTTAATGCTCAGAGTATCCGTTCCAAATTTGATGAGTTCAAGTGTTATGTTGCTGAGGAGGAACCGGATTTTGTTTGCATTACGGAGGCATGGGTCAGTGAAGGGTATTTTGGAGATAACTTACATGACTATGAGATCCAGGGATACAATATGTTTTCGTGCAATAGAGGTCCAGCAATGAAAGGGGGTGGTGTAATGCTCTATATGAATAGCTTATTCAGTTCTCAAAAAGTAGCAGGTGGGGATAAAAATGTGTCTGTGGAGTCCATTTGGCTTGATGTCACTGTGGGAAAAGGCAACAGCAATACTCTTAGGATAGGAGCTTTCTACCGATCAGGAACCCTGCCACATTCTCAGCAACTGGAGCTTGACAAGGTGATTTGTAAGGAAATCAGTAGAAACTTTAAGAGGAAGTGCCTTATTCTCGGTGACTTTAATCTAAAAGGTTATGAAAATGCTGGTGTTGGCTCCCCATCATGCAAAATGTTCCGGAAATGCCTTGAAGAGGACCTGTTCTTACACCAGTTTGTGTGTCGCAAAGGTATGGCCTATTCTCAATCGACAGAGTATTACTTCTTCCCGACGATTGGTTCGGTGAGAGGATAGCCATTTTCCTAGTGTCGGTTTTAAAACCCTGAGCTTACTACACTTCGAATTCCAGGATCGTTGCCATTCTGACCGTATACTTAACAATATGGTAGGGTATATATATCTTGGAGGGAGCCGTAGATGGACCACACGGCCATTGCTAAAGGGGTCTTTGGCGGTTATGTCAGCAGCTTCGTTTCCCGCGAGTCCCACATGGCTAGGAATCCAGCAGAACACGATATTTCTTTCGATGTCATGTAAGGATTTTACTATTTTCATAATCCTCCGAACAAGTCGGTTATCCTGGTTAAAGATGTTCAGTGCCTGGAGACTGCTCAGAGAGTCTGTGAAAACCACATGCTTTGTGGACAGATCTTTCTGTATAAAATAGAGGGCTTGCAGAATGGCATACAGTTCGGCAGTAAAAATCGAGGCTTGCATCGGTAAACAAAAAGATCGAACACCTTGTGGACTTACGCAAGCACACCCGACACCAGAGACCGACTTTGAGCCGTGTGTGTAAATGTGCGAAAAGTCGTGATATTCATGTATCTTTTCCATTAACATGCGGAGTTCCTCTGGGTTTACCCGTCCTTTCTTTGAGCAGGTCAAAGCCACGACAGTCTTCACTGGGACAGCATGCTAAGGGGGAGTGCTCGGCGTGATTACACGTCCTATGGAACGCGGCCGGATATTACATTCTCGAAGAATCGAAAACATACGAGTGGAAAACGGTAACGCACGCTGAGCCCTGTGACGTGCTCTTGATGTTTCTGAAAATATCCACCGATAGGCTGGATTGTTCCGGTCTTGTGCGACATTGCATGCGTATCTCGCGCCCAGTAACTTACAGCGTAGCGAAAGAGGTGGCTCGTCTACTTCTACCATTACACTAGCAGCCGGTGAGGTGCGAAAGGCTCCAGTAGAAATGCGAAGAGCTGCATCGTGGATCACATCAAGGCGACGCTTGGTTGTGGCACACGCTCCGTCATAAATAAAACATCCATGGTCAATTTTAGAACGCACGAGCGAACGATACATAAGAAGCAAGGTAGATCTATCTGCTCCATACGAACATCTAGAGACTGTACGCATTACCTGTAGTCGCTTTGCACATTTTTGTGCAAGATCGTTGATGTGGGTGGTGCATGTCAGACGGCGATCCATCCACACACCCAGAAACTTGGCAGCTGGCTTGAATGGTATATGGCGTCCATTGAGCATAATTACGGGGTCAGTACAGGAGCGTTTGCGGCAGAAGTGGATAGCGATGGTTTTCGATGAAGACATAACGAAACCGGTTTTGTTGCACCAATCCTGCAACTTCCGAACAACCATCTGGAGGTGTCTCTCAACCGTGTGCACAGAGCGTGAAGGACCATATGGCGAAATCATCCACGAAAAGCGCTCTCCCTACGGAAGTTGACAGTAATGTACTCACGTCATTAATTGAAATAGCAAACAATGCAACGCTTAGTACGCTCCCCTGCGGGACTTCCTTAACTTGTGAAAAAATGCCAGATAGTTTCCTATTCTGACGCGAAACGTTCTGGAAGACAGAAAATTGGACAAGAAGACACCCATGGGACCTCTGATTCCCATATTGTGGAGCTTCATCAGGATCCCGTGACGCCACGTCGCATCATATGCGCCGTCGATGTAAAAAAATATTACTGCTGTATGGTGGCGTTTCATAAACCCAGAGCGCACAACCGAGTCGAGTGTTAAAATTTGGTCAAGTGTGCTACGGTGTTTTCGGAATCCACTCTGCATCACAGTAAGTAAATTGTTACGTTCCAAAAACCTCATCAATCGGACATTCACCATTTTTTCAAACAATTTACACAGGGAGCAGGGCAGTGAGATGGGACGGTAATGTAATGGATACGTGCCTGATTTACTTGGTTTACGTATGGGTACTAAAATTGCCTCCCGCCATGAAGGTGGAAATGTGCCGGATGTCCATATTACATTTAGTGCTTACAAGTGTTTCTAAAGCAGCAGCTAGTAAACGTTTTATGATATCATTATGCAGAGTGTCGGGGCCCTCTACCACGCTGTTGAATGTGCCGATCGCCGCAGTTAATTCAGAAATGGAGAATGGCATGTTATACTGGAAGACGTCTGTAGTGGAAAAATCAAGAGTACGTGCCTCGCACCGATCCTTGTGTCTCAAAAATTGCTCGTTATATGTGTTTTCCGAGCGTGCGGACAAGCCACACCACATCTTGTCAGCCACTTCTTCTGGGTCGATGATGTCCTGTCCTGCCATATGCAAGACGGGGAGAGGAACTGGGTCGTGTTTCCCAGAGAAACGCTTAATACGGGACCATACGGTAGACAGTGACGTGGAACGATTTAACGTGCTTACATACGATTTCCACGAGTCTCGTTTCGCCTCGACAATAATACGTCGCGCGAGCGCTCGTGCTTTGCGGAAAGCTATTAAATTGTACGTGCAGCTATTATTGTTAAATGTACGGAATGCCCTCTTCCTAGCACGGATAGCATCCAGGCACTTATCGGACCACCATGGGACTGGTGCTCGAATTGACGTCCCCGAAGACCGAGGGATGTGGCGCTGGGCACTCTGCACAGTTGCCGAAGTTAATGTTTCTATGGAAATAACGGATTCATCGGAGTGGTCGCGGAGCGTGCTTTCAAGGTGACCTTGGAAAGCTTCCCAGTCGGCTCGGTGAAATATCAACTTTGAAGGTCGTCGGCTAACCGTAAGTCGATTAATGAAATGGGAGTAAACAGGAGAGTGGTCGCTGTTATGTGGATCGCTATCAACCGACCATCCTAAGACAGGGGGAATTTCTGGACCGCAGAGAGTGAGGTCTAGCACGGACGTCTGATCAGTCGGTAGTGTAATATGTGTTGGTGTTCCCGTGTTAAGAATGCAGAAAGAGAAATCGCTTATAAAACGTTCGATTGCACGCCAACGGTTAATAATCTTTGTTGAGCCCCAAAAAGAGTGGTGCGCATTAAAATCGCCACACACTATCACCGGTGGTGTGAGTTGAGCCACAGTTTCAGAAAGATCGGAAAGTGGAAACAGTCTGCCCGGTGGTAGGTATATGCTACACATAGAAACGGCATGGTGATTTATTACTACACGAGCAGCAATGCACTGAATATTTGAAGAGAGGAACATGTGTGAATGGGAGAGAGTTGTGCACAGCAACGAACACACCGCCATGTAACACAGTGCTAGACGATACATCTATCCGTAAAACGGTGTAATTTTTTAGATGAAACCGAGTACCTGGAGCTAGTTTTGTTTCCTGGATACATACTACCAATGGCGTACGGGAACTTAAAAGATGCCGGAGGTCACTGAAGCTGGATTTGATTCCCCTACAGTTCCACTGTAAAACTACTTTATGGGTAAGTCAATACAGAAAAACATGTGCGTTGAAGAGGGAGATAAATTAAGTAAAATGACTAGTGTATATCAAGAACCCAGTGACATGTCGAAAGTGAGCGACAGGACTAAGATGTCTAAAATGAGGTTCAGCGATTATCGTCTGCACACTGTTTCGAGTGGGTGTCCTGATATGCACCGAGCGAGGATGTCCTTGGGCGCGATCGTAGTGTAGCCCCCTCAGGGGGTGACGCCGTGCAGGGAAACACGCGCTTCTCAGCGCGCGCCATGCCGCTCGGCCCAGTCGCCGGTGGGGGTTCAAGCCAGGCGGCGGTGGTGGCGGACCCATCGACCTAGACGGCCCAGTCGGGCCCTCGACTCGCCTGCGTGGCGAAGGTGTACCCGCCGAAGGCGGAGGCGTCACTGCAGGTTGATGGTCCGTGGGTTCCGGGCTCGGAGAAACTGGTAGCCGACGGGCTGTACGTCCACGGTCCCCCAAGTCCGGGGCTCCGGGGCGCACTGCAACTCGTGGGACGCTTGGCGTAACTGCCAAGGGGTGTCCAGATGCATGGGGGAGAGAGCGCGTGGCCGGCTTGGATGTTGAAGTCTGGTATGACGCTGTGGTGTTGGTGGGAGGCGATGATGTAGTCACCGGTGACTTTGTGGGACGCTTCCTCCTCTGCACTTCACGCCACTCACCCCCTCCTGCCCCAGGGGCGCTGTGGAGGGCGAGTCAGCATTCGGCGGTGCCTGTTTCTTGCCCGGGACTGTGGGAGCCTGCTCAGGGAGCGTGGAAGAGATAACCGCGGTACCACCCACATGTCTGTCATATACGCGTGACCAGACCAAAGAGAAGCCGCAATCGGCGCCTCCCCGGGCTTCCACAGGACCCTCGGAAGTGTCGGCAGTTGCACACGAGGAGGGCGGCAAGTGGACGGTGGTCCAACGATAAAAAACCACCAAGTCCCTGAACGCCCCATCCACCAACTCCACTACTCCCACTCCCACAACAACCCACTCCACCCAAACATCCCCACAGTCCATGCGGCGGCGGCGGCGGCGGCGGCGGCGGCGGTGCCGCCGGAGGAGGAGGCACCACCGCCGCCGCCGCCGCCGCCGCCGCCGCCGCCGCCGCCGCCGCCGCCGCCGCCGCCGCCGCCGCCGCCGCCGCCGCCGCCGCCGCCGCCGCCGCCGCCGCCGCCGCCGCCGCCGCCGCCGCCGCCGCCGCCGCCGCCGCCGCCGCCGCCGCCGCCGCCGCCGCCGCCGCCGCCGCCGCCGCCGCCGCCGCCGCCGCCGCCGCCGCCGCCGCCGCCGCCGCCGCCGCCGCCGCCGCCGCCGCCGCCGCCGCCGCCGCCGCCGCCGCCGCCGCCGCCGCCGCCGCCGCCGCCGCCGCCGCCGCCGCCGCCGCCGCCGCCGCCGCCGCCGCCGCCGCCGCCGCCGCCGCCGCCGCCGCCGCCGCCGCCGCCGCCGCCGCCGCCGCCGCCGCCGCCGCCGCCGCCGCCGCCGCCGCCGCCGCCGCCGCCGCCGCCGCCGCCGCCGCCGCCGCCGCCGCCGCCGCCGCCGCCGCCGCCGCCGCCGCCGCCGCCGCCGCCGCCGCCGCCGCCGCCGCCGCCGCCGCCGCCGCCGCCGCCGCCGCCGCCGCCGCCGCCGCCGCCGCCGCCGCCGCCGCCGCCGCCGCCGCCGCCGCCGCCGCCGCCGCCGCCGCCGCCGCCGCCGCCTCCTCCTCCTCCTCCTCCTCCTCCTCCTCCTCCTCCTCCTCCTCCTCCTCCTCCTCCTCCTCCTCCTCCTCCTCCTCCTCCTCCTCCTCCTCCTCCTCCTCCTCCTCCCTTTCAACGCTCACCAGTGCACCGTCGCGATGCATCCCCGTAACGCCTCCGTTTGGGGACCGAACCGTCAGTGTCCGCCAAGTAGCCCCAGCTCTGGGACGCATATGCCGCAACGCATCTCCGAGCGCACGTGCGACAACAATTTCCAAGGTAACCGCTTCACCCTCACACGCGGCCGCCGCGCTGGAATTTGAAGAAAGTAAACTGGACTCGGTTTGAATCAGATGTACGTGACGTTCTTACTCGTGACATTGGAAATCATTGCACCTAACCCGATGATTGTACAGCACGACTCCTCCAGTGCGCCCATACATGCATACATGCACTTCTGGCACCGCGCGCCGCACCCAAGTCTCCTGGTGGACCGACGAATGCGCGACGTCTATCCGCGCGCGCAATAGGGCGCTCAGGCTCTTCAGGAACCACTGTACCACCGAAAACATGCTAGGATTCAAAGAGGCCAGAGCTGTCGCGATGCGCACGATAAGGGCAGCAAAAGGAATATCCTAGAGAGTATGTAGGCGGGATGAACCGGTTTACCCCCACTTCACAGGTGTGGACTGGAATAAAACGTATATCTGGGCGGCTCTTCCAGTCCACTACCAGTGCTGCATGTTCAAGGCCGAACAATCGCTCACCCACTTGACGTGGCCAACGAGATCATCAACGCCCTAACCGAGCGGAGTGAAGATAGCAAAGCCGACCCTAGATTTCTACAACATAAACGTAGGTGCGAGTTAAATCCTATCGACTTTTCCACCATAACACAACAACCTTATAATCAACAATTTACTGTGGGGGAACTGAAGCACGCATACGTTCAGATGCGTGCTTCAGATTCAGAATCAGAACGCATTAATACGTTCTGATATGTCTCAGAGGGGCCGGATGCCATACATAACGACATGCGAAAGCATCTTCCTTCAAGTGTTATTGATGTACTCATGGTTTCCTTTAACGACATATGGGAAAAGGAGGCTTCTCGTGCACTTGGCGCGAGGCCAGTGATCACGATTTTGAAGCCTGGGAAAAGTGGTCTGGAAGCACTCCACTACAGATCCATTTCGCTGACATCGTTGCTTTGAGATTTGATGGGGAAATGGTCAATATGCGTTTAACATGAGTTTTAGAGCAACTTCTCAAATGCCCAGTGCAGTTTCCGAAAAAAAACTATCCGCAGTTGACCATGTTTTAGCTTTGGACACCGCTGTCCGTGCTGCTTTTAAGGATCACAAGCACGCAGGTGCCGTGTTTTTTTTCGACGTGGAGGCCCCCTATGACACCGCCTGGCGTCACGGCATTCTGATGAAGTTGTGGGAATATGGCGTTAGAGGACCCATGGGAATATTTATCAGAAACTTCTTAGTTAATCGGCGCTTCCGCGTCCAACTTGGTGACCAGTCATCAGGGAAATGCGCGCCTACGAACGGAGTTCCACAAGGAAGTGTACTTAGTGTGTCCCTGTTTGGAATGCTAATCAATGATATTGGAAAGAGGCTACCAGAAAACATTGGACGCTCACTCTTCGTGGATGACTTGGCAATTTGGCTCTCAGCTTATCGTACACTATCTCTGAACCGACGGCTACAGCCGGCTATACACCACCCTGAAGACCCGAGCTACCGAAGCGGGCTTCAATTTTCGGCAGAAAAAAGGTCGGTGTACACTTTTGTCGCCGACGGTCGTGCTTCTCTGAACTGTCGCTCCAACTATATGGGAAACCAATCCCGCTGCGACCTTCCGCCAAGTTCGTCGGGGTCTTTCTATAGCAGTTTGACCTACGGAGACCACCATAAATATTTGCGTCAGCGCTGTTTCAGGGCTCGACATCGACAAGACGGATGACATCAAGAACAGCGGCCGGAACGTTACAATGAACAGGTAAGATGTGAAAAATACAGCCGGTTTCTTGAAAATAAATGGCTATCAGCCATTTATTCGTTACTTTTTCATACATTATGCTATTTTCGTCTCTCTCTAAAGACAGGTCCTGCCCCCGCCCGGAAACAAGCCTCTGATGAGACATGCGTTTTCCTACGAACTGCGTAACTACTTGTGCTTAAAATGTAGTCTTGGTTTTGCTCAAAGTACGCAAATCACGAGTTCTGATACAATCAATTTATCGCTTTTTTTTCTTCTTCAGGTACTTCACGTTAATCCCGACCATCGAAGAGCTCCGGGCCGAGAAGCGCCTATCAGCGGTCGGTACCCTAAACCGCAACAAGCGTCTACTGCCAAGGGAAATGACAGACCCACGCAACCGGGAAGCTGAAAGCTCCAAAATCTGTTTCCGAAACGGCATCCAGCTGGTGTCATATTGCCCAAAGCCGGGTAAGTTAGTGCTGGTGGCCTCGTCCCAGCACAAGCTCCCGCTGGTGGACTCCCGCAGCGGGAAACCAGAGGTGGTATTATACTACAATTCAACGAAGGGGGGTGTCGACGTGTGCGACATCATCGCCAACCATATGTGTAACGCGTCCGTGCGCAGGTGTTACAGGTCTTGAGATATTGTGAATATCTGAGATCAAACGAATAGGGTGAATACTGGCCATCGTCTTCGAGGCAAGTACGAGCGGAGCAAGTGACGTTGGTGCGACTCCGAATCGGCCACACCTACACCACACTGCCACCTCCTCAAAAATGAAGACAAGCCAGTATGCCCACGATGCAATTCTCCACTAACGGTACATCACATTCTTGCATGTCAGCACTACGCGCAAGAGAGAGCCCAGTACCTTGGAACGAACATGACCTTCCCCAGTCTCCTTCGAGACGACTCAGACTGCTTAGGAAAAGTGTGTCGCTACTTTAGGGAAATGTGATTTTTGATAATATATTCAGGTCAGTAAAAATCAGCCACCCAATTACAACACTGAGACTTGGGACTGACTAAGTAGTTCTCTGTTCTGTTATGGGCGCTAAATGATCTACCATGGTCGATGTGCCCTAAAACCCTAATCACACTGCTACTGGCAGGGTCCTAGTCCACAGGGAGATGCGAACAGGAGAGTACCCCACCGTTTCACGTTTGCGCGCAGACCCTTGGGTGGTTCGTTGGTTATCTTGACTCCGTTCTGCAGCACGGCGACCGGAAAATGTTCGGCTGGGTATGACGTAAGCCACAGACGGAAGTCTGGATGTGTTGTGTCCGGAGTGAGTTCTTCACACACCTGTCACAGGTCACAGGTCAGACTGAGCTCCCCATACACATGCCGCAGGCCATAGGTCAGAATCAACTCCTCATCCACCTACCACCGGTCCCTCGCACACCTGCCGCAAGCAATGAATCAGAGTGAGCTCCTTACACACCTGCCGCCGGTCAGAAGTCAGAATGAGCTCCTCACACACCCGCTGCGGTCACAGGTCAGACTGAGATCACATACCTGTCGGCGGTCACAGGTGAGACCGAGCTTCTTACATACCTGTCACCGATCATGGATCAGAAGGAGCGAGTGATACATCTGGCGCCGTTCATAGCAGGTGAGTCAGAACATGAATAAAGTCATGAGACATGCTGCAAACGTGGATATAGCATGTTTTGACTAAAGCTTAGATTTAATAAGATTGATATATTCGCAGCAGAAAATTTGCATCTTTTCACATTAGAAAGCATAAGTTGTTCCAACATAAGCTTCCATATTGGCTCACAGTGACAGAAAGCAAAAAAGTAAAAAAAAAAAATATATAAAAACGCTCACGGTCTATTTTTACTTCAGATATTGCAGTTCAAAGCGTACCGTAGCGCACTCTTCTCCGCAATTTTTTTCTGAGTTATCCAGAACTCGACCTGAAAAACTTCGCTCCATGACATGTCGGAGGCGTGTATATATTTTTCACCCGCCGATCGCGGGACTCAATTTAGTTTATGGGACCCATGCTTGTCATGCTACCAATCATACCAGCATACATCGTCAGACTATTGCACAGAGTGGCATTTTGAGGAAAAAATTTTCAGCCAAATAATGACAGTTTAAAAACCATAAAACATGCCACATTTTGCAATGAATGGCCTTTGCCACACGTTGCATTGCGAGGTGACGAAAATCAATGAGTTTCGTCTGGTCAACCAGCTGGCAGCTCTGCTGACTCGGAGAGCTCCTTTGGTCATTACATACACCACAAGTGCCACGCACTGCGACCACACCTTCTCCAGGCACGGCATCCACGACTTGGCGAGGTGACAATTCTGCAGGACCACCCAGCTGCCGTTCTTGACGCCGTCCTCCACGATTCGCATGGCGATGGGGCCCTGGCCCTGGCCCAGGGACAGCGACTGCAACTTGGGCCCGCTGAAGCCCTGTAAATCCGAGCACATGTGCAACACGGTCATGTTCGTCAACGTCCGCTGGTATACCATGGTATGTACGTCACTTAGCACAGAGGAACACGCTGACATAGAACACTCAACAGACACAGAGCGGACAATCCCAACCACACCAGATACCACCCCCGCCCACCAACCACAAAAAACCAGTGATTGATTGATTGATTACACAAAAAAACCAGTGAAAAAAAAACACAAAAAGACAAAACTCACCTAAGAGACCGCACATATGCGACAACACACAAACAATGAACACAATCATCCAATGGAACACAAACGAACTCATTAGACACTGGACTTAATTCAAACATTACCTACTACAAACAAATCACACAGCACTATGCATTCAGGGAACACACTTCAAACCTAACGACCCCTATCAATTTATAATCCCCAACTATGATTATAGTGGGGGAATTATGCTACAATTTATAATCGCCCACACAGACAACACACACACACAACACACCCAGATCAGGCGGTGTATGCACACACATTAGGAACACAACTCCTCACCGTCTGATATAATTGAACACCACAGCAGACATACTACTAACTGAAATATATGTACACAACACAGCTTACACACTCATTAACGCCTACGATCCCCTTGCGACATACAAAAAGATACTCGGAATTAAATAGATCACTTTTTAAAAAATTCACACCCGTCATACTCAATGGAGATTTCAACTCACAGCACCCACCGTGGGACACCCGTACAACACAACTCAATCACAGAGCACTCACACTCATCACACTAGCCACACAACATAACCTCACAATATCCAACACCGGATCGCCAACATACCTCGTGCCAGTTAGTTCCCACCGTCCTACGACTCCTGACATTCGCTTCCTCACGCATAGCTCTCATCCTATCCAGGATATACGACTCCGATCCACACCTTAGCGACCACGCACCCATTACCATTACCTTCCATCAAATACAGACCACTGGCACACCCAACCCCAAGTCGGGCCGGTGGAACCTCAAAAAAGTATCCTGGGTCCCCTTTTCATAATCCCTAGTCACACGAAGAGCCCGCAATCCACAACACACACCAGAACAGTTCGCGGACATGCTCCTTATCACAGCACACCAACACACACCACAAACAAAACCACGACACCAACACAAACCGCGCGCGGCTCCCTGATGGAACGAATAGTGCCGCCATGCGATCCGCGCGAGGAACCATGCATGGCATACCAGAAACACTCATGGCATACAAACAACACAGAACATGCAAACGCACCATTAGACAAGCCAGACTTCCTGGAATACATTTTGCAATTAATTTAATACATTCACTCCTCGCAGCGAAATTGAGATATTCCTTAAAACATTTCAACACCGACAAAGACCTCCAATCGAAGCCACCATACTCAGACACAACAGTATCACAGACCTACACACAATAGCTAACATTTTCGCACACCATTAGCAACTTAGATCGTCTACTCTCCCGCGCAACTCCCCGCCTCCCATCAGACACTCACGCAGCAATTGCACAGACAGGAAACACAAGCGTAGGTCCAGATAACGTACACTACTCATTCTTTAAACACGTCCCAACAGAAGCACACACTACTCGACAACTAGTTAGTCAGTTATTAGGGTTTATGGTGCATCAACTACAATGGTTGAAACAGATGAAACTAACCATAAATCAACATTAATATTCAAGAAATGAATATTATCTCTTGATTCAAAATGTCCGTTCAAGGATGATACAGTTTCTGGGCACATGTTACACATTAAGCTAATTGTAATCAGATGTAATGCACTGATACTAAGCTTCCCTGGTGTCAGGGTCAGGTAGAGTGGGTTGTTCAAGGTTGGAGTATTGGTCAGTGTGCTTTCATGACATTTTGGAGAGGCAGAGGAGCATGCTGTGAATGCTGCACCTTCAATTGGTGTGAATGCAGGCATACACTGCTACCCAAATGCTAACAGTGATGTTTTACTTCCTCACTGGTACAAGTTTTTAATGCTTGCTTGACTAACTTTGGGTGATCAATGTGACAATTCACTTGCATCAAGTCCCCAGGCTGGTACCGGATTGGTCTGCCATTGTGCTATTGGACCAACTTCGGTACAAGTCGAGTGAATGTGTGTATGCATGCATGTGGGTTGCTGAAAAGCACCAGTTTTAATATTTTAACATGGACACTGGGGGCTTATACACTTGTGCACTTTTTAATTTCAAAGCAATCATCAACTTGATGAATTTGATCATATCATGTCAAGCTTGCAATAACTTGAGGCTGGGATTGTATGAGACTGCAATAGCATGCATATATTACAACTATCCATCTGTACCATATGTTATGAAAGATGATTGACCATAAAAAACATGGCAATGCTGCTCCCTGGTCCCTTGATCAACAGGAAGGCTTTAGTAATGGGAACCTTAACATGATAAAAGTTACATATAAAATTAACTCAAGGTAAATGTTCATTATAAAATCACAGCTTGAACGAACAATATTGCAATGACCTTTGGCTAACATTCAATGCAATTAGTTAATGATTATTCTTTCTGAATATGTGATCATCATGAGTTGATGTTCTTGGCAAGCTAATACAACAGAAGGCAGGTAGTTTGCTAAATTGCTTATAATCATTTCAATCTGATATTTTTTGTTTTATTTTGAACATTGAACATGTGTTAATCTACCATCAAGTTGACATGAGAGAGCATGCTGCCTGGTGATGTTATTATCATTAAATTGTAACTTGCTGCCTAGGGAGGGAGGGGTGTCGTGGACAACTGGTGTTCCTGAAGTTTACTGCTGCATGGATAGTTGACAACTTCCCACACATGGTCCTGGCAAGTGTTCCTTTCACTTGCAATAGAATCCTGGCTCCTCTATCATCTTATCTAGGCATAAAACTATCTAGATTTGTTTGTCTAACTATGCTTCTTAATGGTGTGAGCTTTACCTCTAAATTACTTTTTCCATTTTACTTTCCAATCATTCATTGTCCATTTTGTGTTCCAGTTCATTGTTCATGCACAATTATTATTCCAAGTTTTCCATGTCCAGAACTAATCACCATTTCCAGTTGGCTCATTCCCTGATTAATGAGTGGGCTTAAACTTGAAGGAGCTACATTGGAGTTGCTAGGGAATGATTTGAGTAATAAGTACCCTCCTCATGAACATGTACTGTCACAGTGTAAATATTATTCATTACCTCAACCACTTAACTTGAATGATGGGTTCTCAGTACTTCATAGCAATGCAAGGTCCCTCAAGAATAAATTTGATGATGTTATTAATCTTCTAGCAAATTTTGAAGTTGATTGGTCAGTTATTTGTGTGTCAGAGACATGGTTGAAAAAAAGATTTAGAGCAATACTTTAGTCTAAAAAATTATAATCTTTTTGCATCTAGTAGAAATGAAGGTGAAGGTGGAGGTACAGCAATATATGTCAGTAATAGATATGAGGCTAGGGAAAGAAAAGACCTGGAGAGTGATCATTTTGAGACAAGTTTTCTGGAAATCAAAATGAAGTTGGGTGTACCAGCAGAGTGATTCCTAGTGGGGGAAATATATAGACCTCCAAACCTGAGCCTTACTTTATTTATGGACTACTTGGAAAAATACTTGATTCATTGGAAAACACTAAGTGTACATGTGTCATAGCAGCGGACTTCACTTACAATCTTTTGAAATATCACTCTGATAAACCCACACTTAGTTTCGTGAATATGTTCAATTCCTATGGATTTTTCCCAGCCATCTCGAAAGCGACCCGAATTTCTAATAATTCTGATGCCCTTTTTAAGAATATGTTTATAAATGATGTTAATGTCTTGAATAATTCAGGAATTCTACTTCATGATTAATCGGATCATTTTCCAATTTGTCTTCATCTGTCGTTAATTCAAAGCACAACTATAACAAGACATTCAGTGACAGTCTTTGATAAGAATAAAATCAATGAATTAAATGATCACCTTATTAGTACCTTGGAAGCCTTTCAAGATGAGACTGATGCTAATCAAGCATGCAACAAACTTATTAAGGCATATGAAACAGTTGTTAAAAATTAACTAAAACTTTTACACCCAGTAGAAGAAAGAATCCAATTAAACCATGGGTAACCCCTACACTTCTGTGTTCAATAAATACCAAAAAATAAACCATATGGAAAATATATTAGGAATGGAATTTTACTGAATGAAAACAAATACAAAATGTATAGGAACATGCATTGCAATGTCCTTAGGGATGCGAAAGGATTACATTACAAGAAAGCATTTCAGGATAGCAAAGGTGATGGCAAAAAAGCATGGAAGTATTTGAATGAAATTATCAACAAGAATGAACTGCAAACAGTTCCTCCAATGTGCTTTGCTGATAACTCTGGGTCTACCTGTGTAAATGTACAAATACCTGATAAATTTAATACATTTTTTTTAAACGATAGGTAGTGAGTTGGAAACAAAAATACCTGCGACACACATCAGTCCATTATATTATCTTACACAGCCTAATTATGCAAGCATTAACAATATTCCTTCTGTTAATGATGCTCAAATTGAAGACATAATTAAAACTTTAAACCCTGTTGCTGGAGGCATGGATAAAATTAGTACAACAATTTTGATTGGAACATATAGAAGTATTTTGCAACATCTAACATATTTCTTTAATCTTTGTCTGAACACCGCAATATTCCCTGATAATTAAAATCTGCAGTTATAATTCCTGTATATAAAGCAGGGGAAAATAATAAATTTACTAATTATAGGGCAATCTCTTTGCTACCAATATTTTCGAAAGTACTGGAAGGATTAATACACTTTTAGGTATCATGATTTCTAAATGAAAATAATATCATGCACCCATTGCAATTTGGCTTCAGAAAAAACAAAGCGCATACATGCCAATTACTCTGATGCATAACGAAGTGACTAAATCCCCTGCAAATAATGAATTAGTTTGTACTCTAGATTTTAGAAAAGGTTTTGACACCGTCACCATCAGCATTTTGTTCCAAAAATTGAACTTTGTTGGCTTTAGAGAAATATATATAAACTGTTAACCTCATACCTATCAAACAGATCTCAAAGAACCAAGACACATGACATCATCTTCCAACTATTACATATCACAAAAAGGTGTTCCTCAAGGTTCAATTCTTGGACCTCTGCTATTTATTCTATACATTAACGATCTCAATTCAGGAATTCTACTTCATAATTTATCAGATCATTTTCCAGTTTGTCTTAATATGTCATTAAATCAAAGTACAATTATAACAAGACATTCAGCGACAGTCTTTGATAGGAATAAAATCAGTGAATTAAATTATCAGCTCATTAGTACCTTGGAAGCCTTTCAAGATGCGACTGATCCTAATCAAGCATGCAACAAACTTATTAAGGCATATGAAACAGGTATTACAAAATTATCTAAAACTTCTATGCCCAGTAGAAGAAAGAATCCATTTGAACCATGGGTAACCCCTGCACTTCTGTGTTCAATAAATACAAAAAATAAACTATGTGCAAACTATTTTATGAATATAATATTACTCAATGAAAATAAATACAAAATATATGGGAACATGCTTCGCAATATACTTAGGGATGCGAAACGATTATATTACAAGAGGGCATTCCAGGAGAGCAAAGGTGATGGCAAAAAAACATGGAAGTATGGGAATGAAATTATAAACAAGAACGAATTAGCAACAGTTCCTCCAATGTGCTTTGTTGATAACTCTGGGGCTTCCTGTGTAAATGAACAAATACCTGATAAATTCACTACCTTGTTTCAATGGTGGATAGCGAGTTGGAAAAAAATACATCCAACACGCATCAGCCCATTACATTATCTTGCAAGGCTTAATTATGCAACCATTAATGATATTCATTCTGTTAATGATGCTCAAATTGAAGAAATTATTAAGTCTTTAAACCCTGTGGGTGGAGGTATGGATACAATTAGCACAAACATTTTGATTGGAAGATATAGAAGTATTTTGCAACATCTAACATATTCACCTAATCTTTGTCTGAGCACTACAATATTCTCTGATATACTAAAAGCTGCAGTTATAATACCTGTATATATATATATATATATATATATATATATATATATATATATATATATATATATATCAGGGTAAATGATAGATTTACTAATTATACGCCAATCTCTTTGCTACCAATATTTTCGAAAGTGCTGGAAAGATTAATACACCTTAGCGTATCATCATTTCTAAATGAAAATGATATCGTACACCCATTGCAATTTGGTTTTAAAAAAAACTGCACATACATGCCAATTACTCTGATTCATAACGAAATAACTAAATCCCTTGTAAATATTATATTAGTTTATATTCTATCTATATTTAAAAAAAAGCATTTGGCACTGTCAGCATCAGCATTTTGTTACAAAAAATTGAACTTTATTGCCTTTATGGGAAATATGTATATGTATTTATATTTTATATATATATATATATATATATATATATATATATATATATATATATATATGTATCTAAACGTTAAACTCATACCTATCAAATATATCTCAAAGAACTAAGATACATAACATCATCTCCCAGCCATTAAATAGCACAAAAGGTGTTCCTCAAGGTTCGATTCTTGGGTCTCTGCTATCTACTCTATGCATTAACGATCTCTGCAATGTTTCCAATTTGGCTAGCTTTTACCTATTTGCAGACGACATTGCCATAACTAGTACAGCTAAAGATCATTTTGAATTACAAACTAAAGTAAATGACGTAATACCCAAAATAATTGCATGGTTTCATAACAACAGATTATCTATTAGGGATGATAAGACTGGATGTCAATTTTTTTCCAGGAAACCATGTGATGACTTCAGGTCCAAATAAATACTTCCAATATTACAAGGCATAGCTATATGCACTATTTAGGTGTATTTATTGATGAAGGCATGACACGGAAAAGCCATATAAATGCCATCTCTTCAAAACTTAGCAGGATTATTGGAATTATAGGCAAGTCTAGATACTTTTCATCACCTTGTGAATTGCTTCTTCTGTATAATTCTCGAATATTGCCATAGTTAAATTACTGTGCCGTTCTCTGGAGAAGTACGTATCACTCTAAGCTTGATAAAATTATTAAGTTGCAGAAGCTTGTTATTAGGATTGTTGAAAAGAAACCGTACTTATACCATACAAATTAATTGTTTATTAAACATAGAATTCTGAAGTCTCCAGACATAGTTGATGAGCAATGTATTTACATCATGCTAGGTTTTCTAAGTCAATTATTACCAGCACCTCTTTCTAATATGTTTCAACTTTATGAACAAGGTGGCCTCAGAGTTAGACATTTTGAAATACCCTTTTCTGATATCAATTATAGAATGTTTTCATTACCCTTTATTGCACCAAAAGCCTGGAATAAAATAATCTGCTCTCACTTCCACAGGATTGACGATGTACCTAGGAGTAAAATGATCTTGAAGTAACACATCAGACAATATATATTAGAAATAATGAACTTTTTAATTAGAAATTAGAAATAGAAATAGAAACTAATTAGAAAATATGAACTTTTTCAATAAATGTTGGTAATGGTAATGTGCTATGCATGGTGATCTGGTATCATTCGGACATTTTCGTTTAAGAATCATGTTTTATTTTCTTTCTTCTTCTTCATACTTGGTCGTCCTTTCTCCTTAGTGTAGTTGTAGTTTAGGAAATGCATGTGCAAGGTTATGATTTTGTATTATTTCCCCATTAACACCTATAGCAGTTATTTTCGTGGAGCCCTCGAAGACGTTACTAGCATTGCTAATTGTCTGAGAGGGCTTCAGGAACATCTTTTACTAATATCTGGTGCCGGGATCTGTCCAGCAAGAAACAGGAGCGGGGGGTGGTGTGAGCTGCCTTGATTTGCTTACCATGACCTACCTCTCACCCTTGGAATTTAACGAAATTAGGTCGCACGGGTATGGAAGGGCACTCCTGCCTATCTATTAATGGGTAGGGGAATTAAAAAAAAGGTTACACAGCAGCAATTACTCGACACCTATAAAATCACCTGGACAGTACACACATACCCACAATTTTGGCTACACGATCTACTTATACCTATACCTAAACCAAACGCAGACTCAACCCTGTGCGACTCTTACCGTCCTATCGCACTAACCAGCTGTATGCACAAACTCCCCCAACACCTTGTTAAAAAACGCATTCCATACCTTATGAAGCTCACAAACTTATCTCTCCTGTGCAATCAAGCATTGTCCCTAACAGATCCTGTCTCGACAATCTGACCTATCTCACCACACACATCCAGGAAGCGACGGCAAGGAAACGTTCCACTGTCGCCGTCTTCCTGGACCTAAACAAGCTTACGACACGATCAACATAACAGCACTGCTACAACACATATGCAACACAGACATACAGGACAGACTATTACACTTCCTCCATTTCTGCATCCCAAATCGATTATTTCAAGTCAAAATTTGACTTTATACTTCAGATACTAAATTCCCACAATCAGCTTAATGCAAGGTTCTGTTCTTAGTCTATATTTACTTTGTCAGGTCTAAGTTCAGTCATCACCGACAACCTTCCAGCAAAAATTGCAATATACACAGACGATATAGTAATATGGACATCACACGAAACACCAAATCACGCACTAGCAATACTGCAAAACTCAGTAACAGAACTACACAACAAATTCGCCTTCATAAATGTACACATCGCACGATGCATATCCAAATGGATGAATTTCGGCTACCAGACACACAGACTTACAACAACGAAAATTAGACCAGACACCCATACCATTTGTTACCAGAGCAAAATTCCTGGGTATCATACCAGACTCACGACTCACCTTCCGACCACAAACCTTAGACATTCAAAAACGCGTATCAAGAAGAATATACATCCTCCGAGCACTATCCGGCACAAACTGGGGATCCGATCGAAATACAATTCTAACTCTCTACAAATCACTCATTCGGCCAATTTTGGAATACGGATCCCTACTCTTCGAAAACGCTGCTAAATCAAATCTCAAAATTATGCACAATTCAACATCGATGCTAAAAATAGTCACAGGAGCATACACCACCTCACCTTATCTCGCTCTTCACATATACAATCACATACCAGAACTACAGCACAGACGCACAGAAGCACTACTAAGATACCACAACAAAACGCAACTTATACAACACCCATGCACTCAGGCACTAAAACATCGCACCGAACGCGTACATGAAGGCAACATCAATTAAAACTACAATAGGCTGTCGCATTCACCAACACGCAAATAGACTACATATTCCACTTCCCACAACAAAACCACTCCCACCACCCACTGCCTGATGGAAGCACCAAACACCAACGACACACCTCCTCATAAACAAACCAAAGCACGCATACACAGACGCAGAAACAGCAATTCTTCCTCCAGTTCGACTCACAATATGCAAATTACAGCACCATTTTCAGCGACGGTTACAAATCACATACTCAGCAGACGGGCACATCCGCGGTGCTGTACCACAATGCAGCGCCACCACGTGCCATCCTTCGTGCCCGTATGCAGGACAAAGCATCCACATACACAGCAGAACTATGCGCAATCTTCTCGGCCTATTCCCCCATTTACAATACACAAAATGAACACCATATCATAGCCACTGACGCAAAATCAGCACTACAAAGCACAACGCCCTTCACCAAACACAAACACCCCCTCATCCACAAAATACGGTACATACATAAACAACTCAACGCTGGACAACAACGACTTCTGTGGATCCCAAGCCACACTAAAATACAAGGCAATGAACACGCAGACACCGAAGCAAACATAGCCACAATATTGCAACAAACCACATCATGCCCACTCACAATCTGATTACTATCCCACAATACATCAGGAAATCAACGACCACATTCAACAAATATGGGACGCAGCCAGCGTTGGAAAAGTGGCCCTATTTTGGAACTTCTGCCATCAAAAGAATTATACACTAAAAAAAATACACTTCTTGCATTGCTGGATGATCTCGTCAGGCCACATTTGGAATACTGCATCCAAGCTTGGTCTCCTAGCTATGAAAAAGATTGTTGGCTTTTAGAGAGAGTACAAAAGAGGGCTACAAAAATGGTTAATGGCATAAGCAACCTGGCATATGAGGAAAGATTGAAGAAATTGAATATGTTTTCACTTAGATATAGAAGGCTGAGAGGAGATCTCATCGAGGTCTTTAAATTTGTCAATGGTCTGGAGAGGGGATACCTTGGGGAAATGTTTGAATTTAACAGAAATGATGCAATTAGAGGTCATAAATTCAAAATTAAAATTAACCACAGCAGAACAAGGTTAAGGCAAACTTTCTTCACCAACAGGGTAGTGGAACACTGGAACCAGCTGCCAGAAAACATCGTCAGTAGCAGAACATTGAACATCTTTAAAAACAGCATAGACAATCATTATAAGAATAGAGGGCTTGCTTTTCAGTATTACAGGGAGGGCTGATTGGCAGATTTGGTGGGCAACTGGTTCAGTGTACAGAGTGCAACCAAGAAGGGCCCTTGTGGCTCAGAGTTGCACTGATCTTTTATGTCTTTTTATGTCTTTATGAAGGCATGCTTAACTAGCAAGACAGTTAGAAGTCATTATACAATAGTGATAACCTGGGTGGCGAGGAAGATTCAATCATACTGGGTCCCCTACCACATAAGGTTTCCAGTATAATTGAGAATAATAAACATTTGCTATTTCAGGTCATCTGTAGGCACATTCCAAGAGGAAGCAGGAGTGGAGCCGAAAATGAGATGCCAGCCAGATTGGAAGAATATCAGCTTGCTAGCATGCACAAGTACAATATATGTCAACAGATGGCAAAATATGGATCACTGCAGTCTAAACATGATATTAATGCCACCGAACATTCCATATTTCATAACATTCCATCTTCCATATCATTCCATAACAATCCATTTGTGCATGTGTGATTTCTGGTGAAGTGCAGGTGGATTAAAAAACAGCCACCAATGCATTCGTGTGTATGTTCTACATTTGTGGACAGACCTCAGAACAGAGTCCAGATGTGCCCAGAAGAATGTATGGATGAACACCAAGAGCTAGAGTGGCATCCACACAACTGGTAAACCACAAAGTGTAGCACTTCCCCTAAATCCCCAAAATACTGGTGGATATTGCCATGTTTTGCCACAGCATAGGAATTTTCATGGGCACTATTACTTTTCCACACATGTTTTACACACATTTTACCTCCATGAAGCATACAAAGTTATTAGGTTTGGATAAGTTATGGCTATATTCGATTTTTGTAAGTTAGCCATTTATCAAATTCCTTTTGGGACCATTCAGGAATATATATATTTTAATTACAAAAACACTCACGCTAGCATAGGCTGTTTGGTTAGAATAGACCATTTAATTGTAATTTATTTTTTTCAAGGAAAAAATTGCTTCGAAAATTTCCATTAAAAAAGTCTTTCCTGCATTCAGTTAGGCTGCTGCTTTTTTCTTCATTTTTAACATTACATTTCATGGTACATTTCCCAACCAAACCAGAAACACTTTTTTGGTGTCATTTTGCTACCCAACTGCACTTGCGAAAAAAATGTGTGGTAGCATCATGTAAGTACCTACATTATGAACACATTCATAATCATTGCACGAAAAATAAATTTCAAGAAATCAAATCACCTTAAACTGAAAATTTATCCATTTAGAAAGTCAGAGATCAGAAATGTTAAAAGTATAAAGGTATTCAATGGAGAATGGGGACAGGATGCACCTAACAATTCCCTGAACATTTCATGAATGCACAAATAATGCTTGAATGCATGCATATCTATAATATCTGCAGTCAATGTGCACTGAAGAGGCCCAGCCCCAATTTTGAAAGAAAAACATTCACGCTTCAAAATGTGGTAAGTGAAAACCGGATTTTCAAGACAAAAGCAAAACAATCAGTTTTGTTCATTATTACGCTTGTCGGCAAAACATCGCAGCAATTAATATTATCATGTCCTGCTCCTTGTATTATCTGAAGATATCCCGTCACACAACGCAAGCTTATAGCTTTGGTTTATCCAAATCAATAACTCGAATAACCGCGAAGATATTTGATATAGGTAAGTAGGTAGGTACCTATATAGTCAGGTAATACCAACTCTCACACGTCGAGCCAAACACGCAGTCAATTCCATCCGGATAGCAGAGAAAAGCTTTAAAGAAAATCCTTCTTTGAATAAAAAAATAACTACGCTCCGCTAACCACATATAGGAATTCACCTTTTCCAGCCCGACCGCGTAGGAAGTTCTGTTCTTGGATTCAATGAATTCACCGCTCTCCATTTCCCACTCGGGCCGGAGCTATTTAAACCATTGCCACGAAAAGCCATGGATAATGCATTTTTTCTTGCTTTCTCGGAGAATGATATGTTCTGCATCAAATGGGATGGACAAAACCGTCCATATTTACATTATTATGCAGTCAGGAGCGATATACATCAAAGATATCGGAAGGATTTTCCCATGAAAATTGCCTGAATGGTACCAAAACGTTCCTAAAACCTGCAACACTGCTCCAAAATGAAGATCCATAGAACCAAAAATTTCACCTTCTTTCGATTTCATGACTTATATTGTTTCCGAATTTCATCAACAAGCGGGAATAGTTCTGTTCATGCCACTCCGACCGCGAGGTTTCCCCACTCCGGACAAATTCAGATTTACGTGTGCTGACCTAATCATCTACACTCTTATAAGCCTCATTCTGATCCGGTGATTACTTTCTTCCCATAATCCTCATTATTATTAATTGAGAAAAACGTTCCCTGTAATTCTCTCGGCAGATTTCTCGAACTTAATTTCATTTTTGGGTATTTCATAGCAATCAGGGTGCGAAATGAGACGCGAATTTCCGCTCGTCCGTGACGATAGTCTGTTTTACAGCGGCAATTTGCCCGCCCGTCTAGTCGCTTTTCATCCTTCCAAGTCTTTCCTTGCTTCAACTAAACATTCAAGACATGAACTAAATAGTGCATCGAAATACATTTAATATTAATAAGAATTGACTTGAATATTTTTTTTTCATCTTTCCCATTTGAAATAAGAAAATTTCATGGTCGAGAGAATAAAGGATTTTAGACGGATTGTTTTAGTATGACCTTCCTTACACCCCATTATATATTCCGAAACCCATATCCCGAAGTAACATTTTAGACCCTCCCATTTTAGACCCAGTCGGTGCACGAACGTCCTGCTCTCGAGGTATGCTGTGAATTTGTATTAGTTGTGCGGTGTTGGTATGTCAGGAGTGGTAGGTATTGAAATACAAACTTGGTTGACATCGATTAAGTATACTTTTGTGATAATTTTCTCTACCATTGTTCAGGAAGTTGCCTTATAAGTCATTCACGTAACGTGGAAGACTTCAGACGACGAAGTGTGGTGGACCCCATCTGGTTGTCTGAGAAACGCCAGTATAGGAACCTAACAAATGACTTGAAGGCGTTTTATTCTTGAAGAAGAAGAATTATCGGGTTATTTTACGACGAATTCAACCGCAAGGTTGTATAGCGTCGCCAACCTGTCACACCGATTAGTCGTGGGTGGACTCTGCAAATGCCGCCGGCCACGAGATTCGAGTCCCACGCTCCACCATCTAAGCTACCAAGGCCCCCGGGATTTCATTCTTCATTTCAGGAAACATCGCTGCATTTTTCAAAATGTATACACTTCGTTATTTATAAAATGTATATACTCCGTTACTTGGTGCTTCAATATACACCCCATAATTTGGCAAACTGGGAAATTATATACCTCATAACATAGTGCTTTTCAAGATCATACACTCCATACTTTGGCAAGCCAAAAAATTATACACTCCGAATCCAAGACCCAGAAGTGAAAATCCAACACTGGACGCAGCAATAACGCAACTCCACGAAATACACCCGAAGCACGAACAATGGCACACTATCAATGAACACACCAGACTCAAAGAACTAACAATAACACGACTACACCGCGGACACACAGCACTTACACACTCCTACCTCATACTACAACGCCCACGACCACAATGCACAACATGCCAACGAACTCTTACAATCAAACACATACTCATCTGCTGCACCAAATGCATTGCCCAAAGATAATCTATCACGATCTACTGCAACACAAACAACATCCTAATAAACCTCACTCCTCCCCTCAACAATGAACATCCAACACTACACGAACATGTCTTCCACTTTCTCTTGATCGCACGCATACTAGAAAAACTCTGAAAAAAAGACTGAGGAAAAGAAAAGAAAGAATGAACATATGTTAACATATGTTAAAAAAACAACAACAGAAAATCAACAAAAGGCAGCGCAAAACAACAAGAAAATACTGAAAGATACGCTCTAAAAGAAAGAAAAACACGAGTCCTCAGGTGTTTCGTGTAACGTTCTTGCATTGTTAATATACTATGGTGATGACCCGAACCCAACCCCCAACTACACCCCCACCCCAACTTGGCACCGCCCGGTCTGACAAATCATGTCTTCCATATCAGCTACGGCCTTCGACCAGAACAACCACCTCATTTTTCTACAACTCAGTTCTGCTTATCTCTACTCTTGAAGCTTCAAAATGGCCCAGCTCTACCTCTGCATACCTCAACAAGCCAGTTTTATTGTTATTCGCTCCGTCTTATCCTCACTACAATACTCTTGACACCCCTTCGCTCCACACCCAAAACTAGCACAACTATATCTCTACAACGCACAACCGGAAGCAGCCGATATCACCACACGGTGGCAGGCTGGACGAACACGACGCACGCACGCACGCACGCACGCACGCACGCACGCACGCACGCACGCACGCACGCACATACACAGACGCACGCGCGCGCGCACACACACACACGCACGCACGCACGCACGCACAGACAGAGGCACATAGACACAGAGACACAGATAGACACACACACACAGACACACAGACAGACACACAGACACACAGACAGACAGACATACAGACAGACAGACAGACAGACAGACAGACAGACAGACAGACACAGAGACACAGACACACACACAGACACACACACACACACAGACACACACACACACAGACACACACAGACACACAGACACAGACAAACACAGACACACACACACACATACACACACACAGACACACACACACACACACACACACACACACACAGACACACACACACACACACACACACACACACAACACAGACACAGACACAGACACAGACACAGACACAGACACAGACACAGACACAACACACAACACACACACACACACAGACACAGACACAGACACAGACACAGACACAGACACAGACACAGACACAGACACAGACACAACACAGACACAGACACACACACAGACACAGACACACACACACACACACACACACACACACACACACACACACACACACACACACACACACACACACACACACACACACACACACACACACACACACAGACACACACACACACACACACACACAGTCACCACATATCGTGTCTCAAGAGTACCGCGTACCACGCCTAACCAGCACACCATGTCTGAGCAACACCCACTACACGTCATGTCTGAGGACATATACAATGGTTAATGTGGTTAATGGAGGACACCTATTATGGTAATGCTTAGGACTGAGCAACACCCACCGTGTCTGGGAACCGCACATCATGTGCGGTTCATCGTGCCTTTCATCATATCATCGCGTCTTTGCACCATATATCACGTCCGGTCGCCACACGCTGATTGAGCAACACCTACCGTGTCTGGAAACTGCACAACATGTCTGACATTATATACCATGTCTGAGGAGCACCACATACCATGTCATCTCCGAACTTGAGCAGCACGGCGGTGGGGTCGGCTCCCGGCGTCAGCACGAAAATCAGTGGCGTGCAGCAGTGTGAGTCTGCGTACGACTTGCTCAGGTCGAACGGGGGCGGCTCGATGAATCGGTGGTCAAGACACTCTGCACACAGAGGCGGATGTCACCATTAATATTCAAATTCAAGGGCAATTTCAAGAGCTAACACTCAGCAGAGCTGCTTTCCAAGCAGATTGAATCATGTACTGACAAACTATGTCATTATGTTCTCTAACAGTCATTCAGCTGCTATAATTAGGGGGTCAATACCAGATAAAACTTCAACCCATGCAATGCTCCAGCGCACCTGTGTCATCTGGGCTGCAGGTTATGTACCAAGGTGGCATTACTCAAATATGAACGGTGATCGGGTATAGTTTGGTGTGTCTGAACGAGTGGGTGCAGGAATTCTGAAACCGGCTCAGATTTATACTGGTGCAAGCCAAGCTGTTTGTTATTAGGAAGCGTGTACGAAATGATATGTGCATTTTCGCCAGCTGTATGCTAAATCTCTCCAGGCATTTACTTTCTCTGATTATCTAAGGATCACTTAAGTATGTTCTAACCTGTGACTTAACCAGTCCCGTCTCGGGGGGTCTTCAATCGCCCCCCTCAGGTTTTTCGCGGATAGCGGAGGAACGGCGCTCGACAGCGCACCCAAATTTGGCATACATTTCCCCACATCAATTTGACATGCTGATACAAATTTTTTAGGTCAAGTTATCTAGGGTCAACGAGTTAGTCAAGGTCAAGTAAGGTCACCTCCGAAAAAGTTCGACCAGCCGTCACGCTCTAACGGATAGATATTTTAATGGAACTTTCAGCGGGTGCTTATCCATACGGATGCAATAAAACGTACGAGTTGATTTTTTTTCGTTTTTGACTACATATAAATTTCGCGTGTTTGCCAAATTGTAGTTGAAATACAGGATTCTAGCTAAAGTAAGCATTGTTTATTAGGGCAAGTTGACTTCTAACAATGTTTCTCGATCTGCTCTACCCATTGGAAGAGGAAAATTCAAGACAACTTGAAAACTCAAAATGTTTAAATTTCTAAAAGCATTTTTGTGTGTGTGTGTGTGGGGGGGGGGGGATTATAGCCATGGTCGATTTCGCTGTCCTTTTCTCATCCCAAATAAATTTTGTTGTTCATATATCCTCAAAATGAACTCCCCAGAGTCAAAAACATAATGTAAGTCGTGAAAATCTAGCCCCCGCTGGTGACGTGACTTTTTGGGGGAAATTGTTTTCGAGGGTGGACCCGGACCCTACTCGTCGAGCGCTTTCCGATGACCGCTTTCCTTTTCGTGCGATGCTTAGTTTGGATTTTAGAGTGGGATCTTCAACCGCCCCCCCCCCCGAGAAGGGGTGGGAGGATTTGACCGGA
The DNA here is from genome assembly GCA_034440575.1 of Imbricaverruca yamaguchii. Taxonomy (NCBI): domain Eukaryota; kingdom Metazoa; phylum Arthropoda; class Thecostraca; family Neoverrucidae; genus Imbricaverruca; species Imbricaverruca yamaguchii. Next base: position 101,179 of record JAOTOL010001242.1, read on the forward strand.
AAGACGGCGCGGGTTAATGTTCCTGTCGTACGCGTGCATAGCGGGGGAGTCAGAACGGTGATCACCATGCGACCGAAGATTTGCCTTACTCGCATGCAAGTATCGAAAAATGGGATCACACGAGTGATAAATGGGAGCTCCGTTTCCAATTCTGAAGACACTGTTGGACCTGACGTCATACCATTCCTCAATCTGGCTGCCATTGTTGCTCGTTCCAGTTCCAAAATATTATGTTGCCGTCTAGTCAATCTAAGTAAGCTGCATTTCAGCAGGCCAGTAATATATTAGTATTGAAATATGATGCAATATACCATTTCCTAAATACTAATAGACGTCCGTTCCAAAGAAGTATCAACATCGTGCGTCTTGGTGTGTTTATGTCTCCATGTCTTGCTTCGAGCAGTAAGCTGTGTACGCATTATAGTCACCACTATGGATTGTGATACGCAAGGATTTCAAAGCACAATTTCAGGCAACGATTGCCAACCATGAGGTCTGTTATACATAACCATGTGCTGATTTTCGTGTAATAGTTAACGTTATCGTTAACATTGACATATCTATGCTACGTGTCTCCCAAAATAAAGCAAAAATATATACCTGTTCGTACACCAATCGGTGAAAATTGAGCTTCACGGAATTAAGCGATTTCCTAGGCATGCTTCCATGGCGAACTTCGAGATCCTACTGTACGTTTCCATATCACACCCAACAACAAAAATAATTGTTTTAGCACTGCACCAGGTCGAAAACAAAATTCATCATGTTGATTAAGTGTTACGGAGAAACAAATTGATTATCCCTTCACGCCCAACATATTTTCCATAAATGAGCGCCCACATTTATGGGTAGATAATGGTAAGCTTGTCGTCTTCAAACCATTATGGTGTAAAAAGAAAATTTTCAATGAAAGAGCGAGAATGCAAAATGTGGCTTATCAAATTCAGCTACGAACAATATCCTCGACATTCATTGGGAACAAATGAAGGTGTCAAAATTGCTTGTAGTGCTCTTTTCATCACATGCCTATCTTGAACTAAACCAACGGATCACATTACGCGGCACCGACGAGTGATAATATCTAATCACACATCCGTGCAGGTTCCCTTACTCTTTCTACTACTTACTACTACTACACGGAAGCATATGCAAGTCGCAATCGGCTTGTCAGTCAATCGAAACGATGATCAGTAACACAGTGAAAACAGTCGAATTGATAGTTCTGCAACGACTAGCAAAGACTGCTAGTGTCTTGACGATGCTATGCGCTTGTACACCTGAACTCCGAGACCGGGAGCCCTACTGCCGGCCTCAGGCTCTTCTCATCTTCAAGGTTTCGCGCTGTGGCAGTGTTTCATTTCCGTCAGTCCAGGCAGGACGAGTCACAGCCCGCCATGGCTCCTACATGCAGGGTTACAAAACACTGGCGAACATGATCACAATGATGCAAAATATAAATGCCTCGCAAAATATGGCCTGTCTATTAGCCTGTGTCGATAATTTTCAAAGTGGTGTTATCAAAAACGGCTACTGTTGATATTTTGTCTTGATATGTGCCTAACAATTTGGCATACATTTATATCACTAGGTAATCGGCATTTTTCTTAAAATTCGTTTGAAAAAGACTCTTTCCGGCACTTGGCACCATATTGGCTGTGAGAAACAAGCCGGATGAATGGATCAAATAGTACCTCTTTTTGATCATCTCGACGAGCTGAGTTGATTGAAACAACAGAACATCGTCGAAAAATCGATAGTTAAGCAAGTATCGGCTATCTTATGTCTTCTAATACACCAGCAAATGCCCATTTCGGGGCATACAAGGAACTCTGAGGCATAAACAAGCAAAAATAATAATACAGCCGCGGGTTCGGCACTTACTCATTTGAAGACTTCAGCATCACTCACTGGGCATATAAATATAGACAAGGCTTCCAAAGTATTCGCTGTTTGAACTACATAGCAGCATGATTGGGGGAGGCTGCTTTGTACGCATATGCATCACATACCAAATACCTACCGATTCGTTGCATGTTGAGACATTCAGATAGCCTTTCCACATCACATTCGGACGAAAATAAGATAAGTTGGCGATAAGTGATTAAAATTCGGCGTGATCACCATGGGACCATCGATGCCTGTTTTGTTTCCCAAAGGGACACATGTCAGACATCAATCAATGAACACTGCTATATCCAAGGCAAACATCGCGCGAAGGTGCGGAGCACAACTGACTGGACGGCATAGAGAACCCCAGTTCTATCTTTCATGGAACTCAGTCGTTTTAGCATATTCTCCACGTCCTTCTTAGTTATTAGCACGGGCAAAGGCTAGGGGTAGGTCGGGTAAGCTAGGGATAAGGGGCTAGGGGCTAGGGGGACGAGTGGCCTAGAGGTAAGCCGCTCGTCTCATAACCGAAAGGTTGTGGGTTCGAATCTCACCCGTCGCTACTCTTCGCCCGCGACCAATTGGCGTAAGAGATTGGCCACGCTACATGACTCAACGGTCGATGTGTCGTGAAGCCAATAACCAACGCAACAGCTGCAGGTGCATATAGTCAGCCCGGATGTAGTCGACCCTCCTGTCCTTCCCTACACGTTTTTTTCTTCTTCAGCTAGCGACACCTGTCTCACGCATCGTTCAACCATTGACCTATACAAGGCGGCTTTAACCCATTACCGCCCAGCGAGTCAAAAATGGACGGTGTGTTTGAAGCGGTTTTATAGATAAAACCGGCGAAACTGGTTGTCTGGTTTTATCGCCTAATCTGGGGGAAGGGTTGTCTGGGGATTAATATCCGGGCACGGTGGAGGTGGACCACCCGTGTGCATTTGGCAGTGCCTCAAAGTTGGCGAATTTTCTTCACCACGACAGTGCTGCATACATGGCTATTGATCATGAGCATGCATCTATGGCATTAGCAGACGCTGTATGTCAAATGCAATACAAACTAACATATTATATTGCCCTGTGATGGAATTTCTTCTCGCTTGTTATACGCGGCGCACAGCGAACTCGAAATTGAGATCGACCAATTTTGACTCACTGGGCGCTAGGTCGGCCCGCCGCGGTACGGCGGGGGAGGCAGGGGGACGCGCCACGCTACGGGGGAATGACCAGTGTGCGTTGTCACGACTTAGTGAGCGGGTGTACTGTATGTCAGTCGGACTGCCCAACTGTGAATTGACTTGTGGTTGGCATCATGTGGTTGGTGGACTTGTGGTTGGCATCAGTGCGGTGCCTGACGGTGGAGGAAGCAGTGGAAATGGTGATGAACGACATTGACCCAGCCGACGGTGCCGTCGAGCTGGTGAACATTCCTCCAGACGGAAGTGATGAGGACGAAGGAGATGACGCAGACACTGGTGTCACGGAAGTAAATGACGTTCCCGGTGAAGTTGAGGTGCATTTTCAGCGTTCCGTGACGGTGGATGATGTGCCTCTGGCGCCCTTGAAGAAACGTCGCACGGATAAAACGGCACCAGCGTGGCGCAACATGCAGCCGCAGTACACCGGGTGGCAGGATACATCTCAAACGCCGCAACAAAACCGCCAGAGGATCGCCGAAGAACTGGATAGCAGCACGGCTGTGGAGATCTTCGAAAAACTGTTCACTCCAGAAGTGTTCCACCTCATACACGTGGAAACGCTTCGGTACGCCAGGGACGTAAAAAACGACCCCCTCTTCACCCTGTCGGACAGCGAGCTGAAAGCGTTCCTTGGAATACTTCTGTATTCTGGATACAGCCCTCTTCCGAGTGAACGGATGTACTGGTCTGAGGATGACGACCTCAAGCACCCCATCGTGCGCAACGCTATGTCCAGGACCAAGTACCTGAAGATAAAGGCGTCCCTACATGCACAGGACAATGCCAAGATCACGCCTGACAACAAAGACCGTGGGTTCAAGGTCCGGCCGCTCCTGGACATCATGAACAAGTCATTCCAGAAGTACGGGACATTCCAGGACAAGCTGTCCGTGGACGAGATGATCGTGCGGTACTACGGTCACAACAGCTTGAAACAGTTTATCCGCGGCAAACCCATTCGCTTCGGATACAAACTGTGGGCGATTTGCGGCAGTGACGGCTACTGCCACAAATTCGACCTGTACTGCGGCAAGGGACAGCGTCCTGAGCAGAGGTAAAAGAAACCTCCGATATGGTAGATGGGGTCGGTGCCCAAGTGGTTACAACTATCAGCAATTTTGGCGACCAAAATTACCTAAATAGCTTGGCAATGTCAAGAGCTGGACAATTATGTCTGCTGGAGTGACTGCTTTCGTAAATTATATTTCCTGAAATAGTTATACTCTGAAAAAAAGATAATTTGCTAAAATAAGTATGCATGAGGAAGAGCCCATTTGGAACAAAAGCACGTTGGCAACAGTTTCTAGCCATCCCTGTGACTTTATAAGCTACTTCTAGTTTTTCATTCAGCAATTGGATGGATTTCATATCCTCAAGCACATGTCAAACATGCGAACAGAAATCTGCTCGCAAAAGCACCGCGCTGGACCGGAGCGTCGTTTTCATCGGCGACCGGTCGGCGACCACTGTACAAAACCATTGGGGAAAACGCCTGATTGCTAGCGACGATCTGGTCGCCACCGTGGCCGCTTCGCTGTCGCCAAAACTGCCAGTACATTGTCCTGTTCGGTGCGACGAGAACCGCTATCGCTGGCGGAATGAACCAATCACAAGCCAGCATTACGATTGACCTTCGATTTGAACTTCTGGTTCGTGTTGCTCGAATGTGATGGCGGTTAATTGACGGCTCTGAAATATACATTATTTTTGTTTACTGCGCTAAGCCTTGATTTGTGTACTCAAAACCAGGCTGCTGTGCGACATTACAGTGCACCTGTTAATATCATCTTTATCGCGATGGTCAAGAGTGAAGGCAGCAAACTGGAGGGGCCGAAGAAGCGAGCTAGGCGTAACGTATTTTGCACATATTGTGACTTCTATGGGTCATCTCAAAACTTGCCCAAGCATACAAGGCGTAAACATCCAGGCATGCCCGCAAAGGAAAAGAAGACAGGCCCATTGGATGGATGGCTACAGAGTGGTAAGTCTTCCTGGACAGTAGTCAAATATACTAGGCTTCACCTGTTTCACACCAGTGCTTAAATCATGCTTGTTTTTAGCATGTTGAAATCCGAGCTTTTATTGGGTGCAAAATGACCTGTTGCTACACCTTAAAGCCATTAAAAAAATTGTCATAGCTTTTATCATAGTGTGTGAATTAATGAGATCCACTATAACTGAGTAAGCGACATGCATATTAATGAGATCCACCATGACTGAGTGCATATTGAGCTCACGGTGAGCATGTTTCTATTGAAAGACTTCTATATGTTTGTAAAGTGGTCAGACAAAATTGTTACAAGAAATTTTACTTTGACAAGTGTAATGTTATGCATGCTGGTATGCAGCATGTAAGCCAGAAAGAAAACATTGGTATGTTTGGGCAATAAGTATAAATGTGTCATATGAAGTGAAGAAGTTATCAGGAAGCTACTATGCATATGTCAGGCCACATTTGTAAATTGCATTAAAGCCTGATAACCTAGTTATGACAGATACCTAGTTAGGTCAATAACAGGTCAAGATGAGCATATCTCACTGCAAAAAGACTTAGACGAACTTGTGAAGTGGTTCAAAGAATGGCAAATGAAATTAAATTTTGATAAGTGCAAAATCATGCATGTGGGTAAGCAGCATATGAAGGCTCCATACTTGATGGGAGGCCAAGTGCTATCAGTGACTCAACAGGAGGAGGATTTAGGTTTTATTCTAAACACAAAACTGGGGGCATCAGAACAGACCAAGGAAGCCAGGAAGAAGGCACTGAGAATGCTCGGGGCAATAAATAGGAATGTATCATACAGAAGTGAGGAAGTGATCAGGAAGCTTTACTGTGCATACGTCAGACCACCTTTGGAATACTGCATCCAAGTTTGGTCTCCTAGCTATGAAAAAGATTGTTGGCTTTTAGAGAGAGAACAAAAAAGGGCTACACAAATGGTTAATGGCATAAGCAACCTGGCATATGCGGAAAGATTGAAGAAATTGAATATGTTTTCACTTAGATATAGAAGGCTGAGAGGAGATCTCATCTAGGTCTTTAAATTTGTCAATGGTCTGGAGAGAGGATATCTTGGGGAAATGTTTGAATGGAACAGAAATGATGCAATTAGAGGTTATAAATTCAAAATTAAAGTTAACCACAGCAGAACAAGGTTAAGGCAGACTTTCTTCACCAACTGTGTAGTAGAACACTGGAACCAGCTGCCCGAAAACATTGTCAGTAGCAGCACATTGAACATCTTTAAAAACAGCATAGACAATCATAAGAATAGAGGGCTTGCTTTTCAGTATTACAGGGAGGGCTGATTGACAGATTTGGTGGGCAACTGGTTCAGTGTACAGAGTGCAACCAAGAAGGGCCCTTGTGGCTCATAGTTGCACTAATCTGTTATGTTTTTATGTCTTTATGTCTAAGACAATCTTTCTTCACCAACATGGAGTCTGTTAGCTGGTCATTGGAACCAGCTAACAGACTCCATTAACATCCTTTAAATAGCATATTGCAAATATTATTAGGAGAGAGGGGTTATTTTCTAGCAATCCAGGGATAGTTAATACATATTTGACAAATCTGGTGCCCAACCAGTCCCTGATGTTCACAAAATCCAACTCAGAAGGATTCCTGTGGCTTGTAGGTGCATTTATTCTTTATGTCTCTGCTTTTATGTCTTAAAATAAAGTAACATGATGGCAGCAGGCTCTCATGAAAGGTGTACTAGGGCATTGCAAGCTGAAAAATAATTGGAGATTCCACTTAGTATCATATCTTGTAGGTCATTTTAACTAGAAGAAATTACATCAGATTGGAAAAGGGCAAATGTAGTTCCTATTTTTAAGAATCCATGACAGGGAAAGTTGCAAATTGTAGACCAGTATGCAAGTCTCGCATCCCTAGTCTGCAAGGCAATTGAAGCAGTTGTTGAGGATAGCATGGTAGTTTTCTGGAAAGAAACATATTTATTTGTGATATTCAACATGATTTTAAGAATGATTGATCATGTCTGACAAATCACTTGGACTTTTCTTTTATATTTTTCTACAAACCTAGTGTGGAAATAGTGTTATAGTTTTAAGATCAACAGCTAATGATGCTAAATTACAAAGTCTTGTGGAAGACGTTCTTACAGGAGTCAGCCAGTGGTCATTACTGGGATCACCATTGTTCATTATATTTGTAGATAGTATTGAAAATGTACAGCCAGAAAGATAGTACAAATGCTTGGGGCAATCAATTGGAATGTATCATACAAAAGTGAAGTAGTTATCAGAAAGCTTTACTGTGCACATGTCAGGCTGCCTTTGGAATACCATGTTCAGGTTTGGGGCACCTGGTTATGGGAAAGATTGTTTGCTCTTCAAGAGAGTGTAAAAGAGGGCAACGAAAATGGTTAATGTCTTGTTAATGTGTAAACAACCTAGCACACAAAGGAAGGTTTGAAAAATTCAATATGTTCTCTCAGTTATAGAAAGCTGAGGGGAGATATACAGTGATACTGCAAGCAATTTGTGAAATTTAACAGAAATGATACAATTAGAAGTCATCAATTCAAAATTAAAGTTAGCCATAGCAGGACATAGCTAAGAGAGCCTTTCTTCACAAACAGAATAGTTGAATATTGGAAGTAGCTACCTAACTTCATTGTTAGTGGAAGTGCTCTGAGCATATTTTAGAATAATGGAAAAGATTTGTCATTTATTGACATTTGTCGTTTGTCAATGTATTGCAGTTATAAATTATTATCGAAATAGGGTGGAATATACCACTTTCTGAACACTCAATCAACATCCTTCTCCAAGTAGTATCGGCATCAAGCTCCTGGATATGAACTATTCATGTCTCCTTTCTAACAGTATCTCGTTCATGAAATACAGCTCTTCCTAAATTATAAACCTCAAAACAAATGATAAAGGTCCAGTCATAATTACCTACACCATCAACTCTAATTTTGGTTTGAAAGACATCAAAAGCAATTTAAATTACACTACCTACATGCCAAATTTAGACATCCTGCTATGCTCGTTTCGACATTTCACACCTAACGAAAAACCAATATTTTAACCCTGATGTATTGATACCTGCACTGATATGTGTTAATTTTGGCGTAGCTCCTGGATTGGACGCACCCAGCGATGCAGCTCCCAGGCGGGACGCACCAGGCGATGCAGCTCCCGGGCGAGACGCGTCCAGCGACCCAGCTCCAAGGCGGGATGCACCAGGCGACCCAGCTCCCGGACGGGACGCACCAGGCGACCCAGCTCCCGGACGGGACGCACCAGGTGATGCAGCTCCCAGGCGGGACGCACCCGGCGATGCAGCTCCCGGGCGGGACACACCAGGTGATGCAGCTCCCGGGCGAGACGCACCAGGCGATGCAGCTCCCGGGCGAGACGCACCAGGTGATGCAGCTCCCGTGCGAGACGCTCCGGTTCCTGGGCAGGGTGCGGCCGGCACGTCTCATCGTGCGGTCGAAGTGTGTGCGTGCACGGCCAAGATAGGGAAGCTGGAGTCAACAGTCTCCCGCCTCTGTCAGCTGATGGAAGGGCCTCGCATCCATGGTGATACCGTCATGCATGAAGTGAGTGATAAGGATGAGCTCGAGGCCCTCAAATTTGCAAGGGACCTCGAATCTTTTATCCGTGCCTCATCCCATCACCTCAAGTGTGTTCCAGACCTCGGTGTCATCTACTGTGACGTCTGCAACCCGGATTTCAGTCCTAACCAGCTTCCCGACATGAAATCCACCAACGTCGCTGGCGTCTACCGATATGACTTCTCTCTCGGGACGTCCTTTCCAAAGCCCATGACACTTCCTCGGTCGTTCGTGCTGCTCAAAGCGTCATTGAAATGCCACCTGACGTCCACCAAGCACAAGGAGTATATGCGAGCAGATGAAGATAAGAGCACCAGAAAGACGAAGGAGAGCAAGGAGGCAGCAGATGTCAGCAAGCGAGTCCTGCGTGTGGCCTATCACGTGCTGGAGGAGTCACTGCCGCAGACTGAATTTGAAAAGCTAATCGTGTTGCTGAAGCTCAGTGGTGCTGATGTGGGCAACATCTGCCACTCATCTGTTCAAATGGCACGATTCCGCGATGCCTTCGCTGATGAAATTCTCAGCGCCGTGACCCGTCACGTTGAGTCTTCGCCGTGTGTTGCGCTTGTGGCAGACAAGGTGACCCTGAATCACCGCACCATAGACATTACTGCTGTCATAACCATCGTTCCCCAGGCGCCTGATGATGCAATGGTCCAGGCTTTCATCGTCGGCGCTCCTATCGTGAAGAACCACGACGGTGCTTCACTCGCGGAGGAGTGGCTGGCGACAACCGCCTGTGTAGGCATCAAGCGCGTGGAGCAGCTGGCGGCAATATGTACAGATGGTCAGTACCATCAGCTAGGTGTGCCAGTCCAGTTTCTGAGGAAGTTGGCCAACAGCGACAAAGACCTTGCAGTCCGCTCAAAGCCGCCCTGCGTGCCATGCCTTTGAGATGGTGCGCACCTACTCAACTTAGCAGATGGGAATGCCAGGTCAGCCCAAACCTGCAGATGGGTAAACGACACCATCACCATGGTCTCTCGCATGACCAAACGTTTTACCCATGGCAAGGGATATGAGGAGCTGGTTGCTTGTGGGGAGAGCATGGGGTTGGCCACGCGCAAACCACTCCTCCGGTCAGACACACGGTTCGCCCCACATGCTGCTAAAGTGTTCAAGGCGTTTATCACCAATCTGCCGGCTACTACTCGTGCCCTCGAAAACCGTCTGCAGAACTCCAAGGCGAAGGCAAATGTCCTGGAGGAGATCGAGGAGGAGCTCAAGCTCCTGAGAGGGCGCGACTCCACCTTCAGGGTTCGTGTCTCAGCACTGCTTGATGTCTACGCAGTAGTGGCACAGCTCAGCAGTGCACTGCAGGACGTCCAAAGGCTTCCATGGGAGCGCCAGGAGATTTTCAGGGAGAAGATGCAGCAGCTTCGTGCGATGGCGGCTGTGTTGCCACGTGACAGCATCAGGGCAGGAAGTGCGCCGCTGGATACTGCAGGTATCCATGCCGCTTTAGAAGAGGGAAACCCGGAGGAGATAGCAATCTGCTGGCAAAGCATGGCGGCATTTAGTGGAAATTTGACGGCAAAGCAGGTAGCCGAAATATCAGATTTTCTGCAAATCTTGTGCCGGCACTGTGAGCGGCGCGAGGCTGGTGTCGATGCCAAGGGCGACAGTAAGGGCTGTCACAATGGCAAGCTCTTGCAGTCCATGGCAGACATCGAGTTGGTGGCCAACTTGGCAAGCCTCCAACGGTCTCCAACTTCTAGTATCGTTGGGGACATAGCATGTGCTATTGACCGCCTCAGAGGTCGCCGGCTCATCCCGGACATTGTCCCACCAGCTGCCGTCAAGGAGGCGTATGTCAAGATGAGTCGGAGCTGCGCAGACTCAAATCAGAAACTCCTCAAGCTCCTCTGGTAGCGTGCTCAAAGCAATGTCGCTCTCCAACCCTACCTCAATGTAGTCATCAGGCTCTGGCTGATGAGCCCGCCCGAGAGCATAGTAGAGAGCATGGGCAGCTCAGTCAAGGCCGTCTTTGGCATTCATCGGCAGCTAGACCACCAAAACGCAGCCAAAGAGCTGATCATCCGATGGAATGGTCCCGACATGTGCCACTCCGATTGGCTGATCCGAAAGGTGCAAGCCAAGCACCGATTTAACTTCAGTAGGCGCACTTTGAGCCTCAAGTCAACACTTGAGGGAACAGTTATCGCCAGGCACAAGGGAACAAAAAAGCCCCTGGACTATCTGTACTGTAATTAAAAATCGCGCTTCGTGTTGCTGCCTGACGAGCCTGCTGTGTTACCAAGCGGGTGTGCTGCCTGGCATGTACTACCTAGCGGATCTGCTGCCTGACGTGTAGCCTGGCGGATCTGCTGCCTGACATGTTTGTTGTGTGGTGAGTCAGATGCCCGGTGAATCTGCTGTGAACTTTTTTTGTCGAATATATTTATGTCTCATGCAGCGACGAGGTAAAATGTTGGCCTGCGAGGCAAACGGTGGGTTCCACACGGCGCTCGTTGCGGTCGGTCAAGTTTGGCTGGTGACCAAATAAAAAGGTTCTAGTTTTGATACTTCTTCGCCACTGTTGAGCCGTCGAAAACGTGTCCTCGTCCATAAAAATGCACATTTTCCTCCGGCGACCAGATTGGTCTACATAGGTCCGTCGGTGACCACCATTTGCTTTTTTTGACCTCTGGTCCTGAGCTTCGCGACCAGCCGCTGGGGACCCGAGTGGTGCTGGACATGGTCAGCGTCGTATCTGATCCAAGCGGGCACGAGTTGTTTTTCGACAACCTCTTCACATCCAGGGCGCTACTAACGGAGCTGAAGGGGCGTGGCATCCGCGCCACCGGAACGGTGAGAGAAAACAGACTAGACAGGTGCCCCGTGACCACAGCCAAAGTCATGGCCAAAATAAAGCGCGGCACGTACGAACAGTGGTTCGACAGAAGCTCGGAGGTGCTGATGGTCAGGTGGCATGACAACGAGGTTGTGAACATGATGAACAACTACGACTCTGCCGACCCACCCTCATCTGCCAGCCGGTACGACAGGGCGGCCCAAAAACGCTTGCCGGTGCCACAGCCCAAGGTACTGAAGGCATACAACACCGGCATGGGTGGGGTTGACCTTCACGACCAACTTCTGGGAGCCTACGCGGTATCTATCAGAGGAAAGAAGTGGTACTGGTGCCTCATCACCAGGGTGCTTGATATGGATGTGGTCAACAGCCATATCTTACACAAAACCTCCGTCGCCAGTGAAAACCAGCTGACGATGCTGAACTTCCGCCGATAGATCGCCGTCACCTATCTGAGAGTAGCAGCCAGCCAGAAGGGATGTGCTCAGCCGAATCCGGCGCGTATCCCGAACAGCCTGCGCTATGACGGTGTGGGACATCTAATCGCAGCGCTAGATGCTGAGGTCAACGAAGCGGTGTGCGAAGTGCGACGTGGCTATATGCTTCAAGTGCTTCGCTGCATACCACAAGCGGAAGTAGAGCTTCCTGTGCTAGAGCTAGCACAGGTCCACAGCTCTGTGGACTGTGGAGAGAGTGGGCGATAGATGGCCAGTCGCGTGTTGTGTAGTGCCCTGATGTTTTGTACCACCGTCGTTATTCAGAAGAAACGCGCATGTACCAATGCATTCACCTACATGCCGCGTGTGAGTGTGTCGTCACATCTAGTCCTGATGTAAAAAAAATAACGCCGGTGACCGTATCAATAAAGCTGACACGTGACAGGCTGCAGCTTTACCCGGGTTGAGACTGATCCTGAATTAGGTATACGCCAGTAGATAGCCTGTCGGCCGGAGTCGGGCCGGGCGCCGCGGACACGGTGGGACGGAGCGCGCACTCAGAGCTGGCGCCCAGTGGCTCATTTTTGGTCGATGCCGTATCTCGAAAAGGTTTTGAAATTTTCAGTTAATTTTTTAAGAATTTCTTAATCTGCCCAAATTGGCACCGTGAACAAAAATATATGCAATTCCAATGGCTAGAAATATGGTCGGGCGTTAATGGGTTAAGGAAGTGTGGTGCTGTGAATCTCCCGAATCTGTCACTGAGAATTCAATGTAGTGTTCTGGCAGAGTTCATGACGGAAAGCACCCACGACTTGTTCCCTGGTGTACAGGACCACATGTTTGAACCACAAGCGGGTCAGTGCCATGCCGCGGTAATAGTGAACCAGATCGTGGCGAGGTACCTGCGTGTCCGCCTCTACAGCTATGCGAAAACTGTCACTTTGAGTGGACTGCACAGTGCCCACAAGAGGCACAAGTTGTATAAGCAGATGCCATTTGCGCACCAATAGGCTATTTTTTAATGATCCTATTGCTCTTTGACACGATAGGGCAATATAAGATGGACATACAGTATGGCAACATTAAAAATGCTCAGATCCATGTGAAGTACTGAAACAGTGAATGCAATGTTACATGTGCAATCGTCTAATATCCTAGTATGGACGGTTTGACCCTCGATGTCTGAAGTCTGAAGACTTGAGTAAATGTATCCGACCGTATCATACTCCATCTGTGTATCATGCACACAATGTTTAAGCAGAAGTGTTTTTACCTAAGCCAGTAATCTTTAAAGACATTGTGTCAGTCATCTCTGCATCTCATTAGTAACCCCGGAATATTTTCACCATTTGCCGTCAGCAAAGCAATACGGCTTGCACGGCAAATCAACAAGTAGGGCTTCCCGAATCGGTCCATTATGCCGCTCCTCGCGCTCTCAGAGCAAATATTTTTTGTCCGGATGGCACCAAATATATGTCTTCAATAGCTCAGAAAGTTTCAAAACCCTGGCTGAGATCATTGTATAGTCGTGCACCTTCAAACATCGGTCGTCCAACATAGAAATAGCATTGCGGCGGTAACTCATGTCACTCCCCGCTTGGCGGCGCCAGATAGGAATGGCCGGCGATAGGAAATGTCGCGAGATAGGAATGGCCGGCCGGGTACCGAGCAAATGGGAGCAGTCTGACTAGCCTTATATAAGTCAACGCGTTCAACTGTCTGACCGTGCACGGGACACTGTGGAACTGACATTGGCATGTCTGCATAGCCTTCAAGTTCGGAGCTTGGCATATGGCACGTGAAGGCTGGTTCGAAGGCGCCGTCCCAGGATATCAACTCCTGCAGACTCTCCGCGATCTCATTTAGTCTCGGAGTTCTCCTGGGACGGACGCTGAGTCTCCGCGCTCATTTTTGCCGCGGATGCACCTGATATGTTCAACAGCGAACTGGCCCTCTCCTCTGTCATCGCTATCGAGAAGTGTTTGGAGCACCATTTCGCTGTGAGCATAACAGGCACTGGAGTGGAGGTAGTGTTAAATTATTCGTAAAATAGGGTGTAAAATACCACTTTCTGAACACTCAATTGACATCCTTCTCCAAGAAGTATCGACATCCTGCTCCATGATGCGTGCTTATGAAGTCTTCGTGTCTCCTTTCTAGCAGTGTCTTGCTTGTATCATGTTAATGCTCCTAATAAGGAATAGTGATGCACGAATATTTCACAACGCAACTTCGGGTAAAGAGAATAACTACGATGTGATGTGGCGTACGGTACCAGTTTATAGCATAGGTAATTGTCTCCATGTCCCGAATATAGCTCTTCCTAAATTATGGATCTCAAAGCAAATAACATGCGTACAGCCGTAAGTACCTACACTATTGGCTCAAATTTGAGTCTGAAAAACATTAAAAAAAACATCTTAATTGACACTATCTACATGGAAAATTTCGACATCCTTTTTTTACCCGTTTCGACATCTCACACCTAACGAAAACACATTATTTTAACCCTGTGGAGGTACGGCATCACGATGCTCATGACTTCCCCATGCTGCAGCCGAGTGAGCTGCAGCTGGCGCAGCACGTGCCTCGGTCTATCTAGCCAGTTATGCTGCGCCTTCGCGCGAAACCACATCAGATGGTAAACCCCCGCGATGAATTCAACGATACGACGGAGGTTTTTGCATGCAGTGTCTTCCAGGCCATGATCTGACACGTACAGAGTACGTACATGCATCAGCAGCTTTCGCCCATGCTAACAACCAAGAGGGAAGTGGAGAATATGCTAAAATGACTGTGAGGTCCATGAAAGATAGAACTGGGGTGCTCTATGCCGTACAGTCAGTTGTGCTCCGCACCTTCGCGCAATGTTTGCCTTGGATATAGCAGTGTTCATTGACTGATGTCTGACATGTTCCTTTGGGAAAAAATAGGTATCGATGGTCCCATGGTGATCACGGCGAATTTCAATAATCATGGCGGATTTTCATTATTTTCATAATTTTCATCACCAACGTATATGATTTTCATCTGAACGTGATGTGGAAGGGCTATCTGAATGTCTCAACATGCAACGAATTTCTACCTATTCGTTGCATGTTGAGACATTCAAATAGCCTTTCCAGACATTTTGTATGTAATGCACATGCGTACAAGGCAGCCTCCCTCAATCATGCTGCTATGCAGTTCAAACCGCGAATAAGTATGAAGCTTTGTCCATATTTCCATGCCCAGTGTGTGATGCCGAAATCTCAAAATTAATAAGTGCAGAAACCGCCGCTGTATCATGATTTTTCCTTGCTTAAACCTGAGAGTTCCTTGCATGCTCCGAAATAGACATTTGCTGGTGTATTAGAAGGCATAATATAGCGATACTTTCTTAACTATCGATTACTCGACAATATTGAGTTGTTTCAATCGACTCAGCTCGTCGAGACGATAAAAAGAGGTACTATTTGATGCACTTATATGGCTTGGTTTTCACAGCCAATATGGCGCCGAATGCCAAAAAAAGTCTTTTTCAAACCCAGTTTGCGAAAAAAATGCCAAGTGCCCAACATACTAATTTGTATGCCGAACTGTTGGGCACATATGAAGGAAAAACAAAAACAGTAGCCGTTTTTGATAACACCACTTTGAAAATTATCGACACAGACTACTGTGGATATTTAATACCCATTTGTATTACTTCCACAACATATCGGGGTGCGTGCTCCAACCTGGGGAACATTTTGGAAATGCCGACCTGGGGGACGCCTAAACACGCAGTGCGCAGAAATGGTGCTAAGGTGCGGCCGATTAAGATATTGCGTAGTAAATTGAAAAGGGGATAATGGAAACTAGGAATTCCCTTCACAGCAGCGGCTCCATGGCCAACATTAACAAAACGTTTATCTGCTGCCGAAAGTAGAATCATTAGCTGACTTTAATTGCTTCCTCAACCAACGTTGTTCCATTAACTAGAAGCACCAATTGATAGGTATATAATGTAGTGTGCCAACTATTTCAGCTAAATCACCAAGCCCCGTGACGGCGAATCCAAACTTCCGTCACATGTACAGTATGTAGGTGCGTGCAGTCTGGTAACACAAAATTTTCTCCATCTGCACAATTAGCCGGTAATTCACCGTCAGCTGTGCTGGCAATCTTCTAGCTATGCATCGATCCACATGCAGTTCTTGTCAATGCTCCAAGGAACTTTTGTAACCACAACACAGTTCGGTACAGCCTCACCGGAGACAAACGCCTGGACGCCGGGCACCATCTTGTCGGGGCGCAGACAGCGCAAGATGCACATGCGCTCCATGGTGGTGAGCTTGTTCCAGCCGCCTGGAAGCGCCTCGCTCTGGGGCGTCACGCTGTCAAAGATGGCCTTCCAGGACGCCGGCGTGTTGGTGAAGTCCTCGCGCAGACCCTGCCGGTGGTAGCCAGTCACCAGAGCCATCTCGAATTCTCGCCGCTGCAGACAGGCGGCCTCGCCAGTCACCTATACGCCTACTCACGCAGAGGCGCAGCTAAGGGGCGGAGGACCCGGTCCCTTGCCCTCCCTTAGGAACAAAAAATACACCAGATCAACAAGAAATTCTGAGGTCTTTGTCACGCAAAACCCAAAACGTTCGATGCGCCAAAAATTGCCTTTGTTTCATCATACTGTTTTGGATTACACAATGCTCTTAGGAAAAACCTGACTGCGACACTGTACCCGCGCCACTCATCGCTACTCGTCGGAGGTACTGGCATAAGAGTTGTGGCCAAGGTGTTAGTGACAACCTGGTTCGATGCACCGTGGAACACAAACTCGCATTTATCGCACCGCATTATATGCCAGATTTGCATCTAAAAAACCGCCTTTTATTGGAAAGACGAAGCTCATGGCTTCTGCGCTTCAAGCACAGGCCAAATTCGACACATTCTTTAAAACCAGTATGCTCATTACATGTGTAGCGAAGCTGGTTGTTAGGTTGATTTACAAACTTAGCCCCTACTATTCCCAATTATGTCGCGACATGAAATCATGACTGGCCGGGCCTCGACCGACCGACCGAGCTGCTTACGTCGACACTGCCACCGACTGCCGCCGAGGCCAAAGGCTATTGCTCCCCTCCCTTTCCGGTCGAGGTGTATAGATACCTGACATCCTGGTACCGCCGCCGTCTGACGATGTGACCTCGATGTAGACCAATATCGTCGTCTGGGATGATGAAATGTCAGTGGGTGACGGTGAATGTGTTTTGTCGTGAGTGATATGTCAGGAGTCAATGCTGAGACAAGTCGGGCAGGTGTGTGTGTGTGTACACGATGGAGAGAATGATAGGTGTATAAGTACATTAATGGTATGACAGTAGTGTGACTGGACGTGACAGCTCATGTCACTGTGGCAACAATATGTTAGGTGTGTCTTGAGTGTAGTGTGCATGTGTGTGGGATGACAGGTATGACAGATGTCTTACCCCGTTTCCAATGTTAGGTGTGTCCGTAATGTGGCGTGTGAATCTGTGATTGCAGGTGTGTCTCGGATGTGTGTCTATGATTTATGGAGGTAATGGCGACATATAATAATGGGTGACTGCTGGATGAATGTTACTACTGGGTTTGGAGTGTCAGATGTCAGATGGGCTGTAACCCACCGATATGCCAGCTGCCTGTGTGAACGCTGAAGTAAGCAGCTCTGGTGTCCGACGCCAGATCCCAGCGTTGGTACCGCCGAAACGTGCGAAGTCAGCAGTGGTTCCCACGAGGCGGTCGAGGGTCTAGTTGCTATCAGAGATGACACTGGTCCGATGGAACGTACGTCAGAGACGGCGCGACCAACCGGTGGTAAAGTTCACCAGGCCCAGCTTTTGTTCTCGATGGTTCAGATCCGAGCGACCGATGTTCTCGTATATGACGTGTCGTGAATTAGGTGACGTGATTATTAGCCAATGGCATGGCGTTGGAAGACCGGAGCGGTGGCCGTCACGTTTAGCTGGCGCGGAGCCGAGAGCTCGCTCTAGGACTTGCCACTGGGATATGTCACCAAGCGGTCGTTAAAGGCGGCCGGCCCCCGTCGGTCAGCCGCCAGGGCTCTCACCACGTCGGTACTGAGGTACGTGACTCTCTACCTGAGAGTCGCCGTCTGTCTGGTTTGACTGTTGAGATGTAGTCGTTTGATATGAAAGTTGTAACGCGTATGAAGAGCGGTCCGTATGTAAGCAAAGTTATGTGTTGTCACTGCTGTCTCTTTGAATGTTTCAACGTTGGAACTAATTAATGAGAGGTGAGTCTGAGAATATGTGGCTTATATGTTATATGAGGACGTGAGTGCTGATATATGTGGCGGCCTACCGACGAGTCGTATGTGAAGCAGTTGAAGCTGCCTGTGCTAAAAGGGGCGACTACAATAATTTGTCTGTCACGCCGCACTATTGAAACCTGAATAATCGCCCTAACTTAATTGCTAATTAAATATGCAAACATAAGTCCTGGATTTGAGGTGCCCATCAAGAAATGTTTGAATCGGAACTCTGAGATCGAGCCATAGAACCATTAAATTTATACTCGGGGTTTATCGTCAACGTCGAGGTCCATAGAACTATCACCATCCAAAGGAATTTTTCCCCAGACATTGCTGGAGACGGCTGATGAGCGCCGGGAAAGAAAAAAACTCACCTTCATATGCTTTTCTTCATTCTAGGTGTACAAATTACCCAATTTAATTTTCCCCAGTCCATGTGACAAAATAGACGTGGAAATTGACATAATCTCAGGTCAGTAAGCTTGATTAATAACGACTTCGGGATAGTGCAGCTGTTCGTCTTTACGAAAGAGCAGCATGTTCTCAGTTTGGCGTTGATATATTGCAACTATCCCGAATGGCGTCACTTGGAAGATTTTCGAACAATGCTCTTTTTTACCCGTCCCAGGTTAACAACACCTGATGGCCATGACTTGACATTTGTAACACAAGATAAGCAAAACAGATGCATAAGAAAGTACTGAGAGCACTTGTCGCTTCTTCCACCCATTCTGTCCCTATCCCAGACAAAACTGGGTGGCTCGAGTCTATATATATATATATATATATATATATATATATATATATATATATATATATATATATATATATATATATTCGAACGCAGAAGACACACATGCCATAGGGACTGACCGCGAATGCGGGCAGGTTGGAGAGTCGACAGAGCTCATCCCAGTTCTTCGACGGCAGCCAGGGTGCTGGGCTTTTGTGCGGGTTGTCCAGGCCGACGCCGCCCGTCAGCAAGAACATCCACTCGGCCTCGTCCAGCTCGTCACGAGCCCGCAGCAAGTTGACGGCCAACAGCATGGAGAACAGGAGCTTGTCCTGTGTGCCAGCGGGCCGCAATTCAGCGAAGTCGGGCCAGACCGCATCAAGGCAGGACAGATCAAATCAGGACATGAAAGTCGCATGAGTGCTGCAGGGCAACGGCTGACAGCATTGACGGAGCTTCACCGTCAGCATCAGTAAAGCCTACCATTGTGGCAGCCCCGAGTAGTAGTGGCACTCTTGACCTACATAAGTATGACCAGACATACGTATTTTGAATCACTACTTATGCTCAATCCTGAGTACCCGTGTACCGTAAGCCGTTCGAATTTATTGTAGTCTTCCATCGTTAAGCCAGCCAACATAATTATTTTTCGTCGGCATCAATTCCAACTGAGCAGCTGAAGGTCTTCCTGCCTCTTCGTAGACAGGAGCAAACGTGCAGGAATTGGGACCTGGACTAAAGAGGAGCGTTCTCCACAGTAAGTACAGATTCCTAGGCGCTCTCTTAACTCTCGGAAAGCTTCATCCTTCGAACAGGTCACAGCATAATCTACGATTTATAAAATGCAAACAATCTGTATCTTTGGCTTGGCTTTGGCCGAATTTTGGCTAGGCAGCCCACCGAAAAATTGGTATGAAACACGACAAAAGTTATTACGTACGCAAAGGATGGCCGACCGCGCCGGCTTGGGTCGAGTCAGGGCTTGTCGGGTCGGGTCCGGTCGGGTCTGGTCTGGTCTGGTCTGGTCTGGTCTGGTCTGGTCTGGTCTGGTCTGGTCTGGTCTGGTCTGGTCTGGTCTGGTCGGGTCTGGTCGGGTCGGGTCGGGTCGGGTCGGGTCGGGTCGGGTCGGGTCGGGTCGGGTCGGGTCGGGTCGGGTCGGGTCGGGTCGGGTCGGGTCGGGTCGGGTCGGGTCGGGTCGGGTCGGGTCGGGTCGGGTCGGGTCGGGTCGGGTCGGGTCGGGTCGGGTCGGGTCGGGTCGGGCCGCGTCGGGTCGCGTCTGGTCGGGTCGGGTCGGGTCAGGTCGGGTTTTATGAAATCGGGTCGGCAGGACCGGGATGGCTCACTCATATGAACGCTTTCGCACAAACAGTGGATAAAGACATGCTTGCTGCCATTGTACCGGAATCGTCCACAGCGCTGCACTAACTATCGTCACCCTAAGCGGTCGGGCATGGCAGTGTGCCACTACATGTGGTGCGGCAGTACTTTCCTGTTGTTGCACCTCATCTACATCTGGTTAATACATCTATCACATAACGTGCATCTTGCCACCTTTAAATCTTGCCAGTAATGCTTGAAATGTGTCGGGAAAAACGTATGCGATCAGCTGTCGGTGGCCCCCAACTACATGCTATCCCTCAGCTTCCTCACAATCCGCGAACTGGCCATGCTATTCTAAGGACGCCCTGGTCGAGGATTCCACCATCCCCACCCGAAGGACCCACCGCCGCCTCAACTGTGGGTGTCGTTGCCGTCACCTCTATCGACTTCAATCATACCTTTGACAGCGTTGATCAGGACGTTCTCCTGGCCAAACGAGACAGGCGCGAGGCGGTTTGAAAGCTACTTCGGTGACCGGTAGCAGGTGGTGAGGGGTGGCTCACGACCCCTCTCGCCCCATTCGTCGATAATTCTTGGTCGGGTCAGTACTCTTGACCATGTTCACAAACGACCTGCCATACTTCCCAACTCACGGTTGCCTAGTACCCCATGCGGGGAGAGAGAGAGAGAGAGAGAGAGAGAGAGAGAGAGAGAGAGAGAGAGAGAGAGAGAGAGAGAGAGAGAGAGAGAGAGAGAGAGAGAGAGAGAGAGAGAGAGAGAGTGAGTGAGTGAGTGAGAGAGAGAGAGAGAGAGAGAGAGAGAGAGAGAGAGAGTGAGAGAGAGAGTGAGAGAGAGTGAGAGAGAGTGAGAGTGAGAGTGAGAGTGAGAGTGAGAGTGAGAGTGAGTGGGAGTGAGAGTGAGAGTGATAGCGAGGCAATATAAACAGCCTGTCATCATTGACCCTTGACCTGTTCTGGCGGTTCAGATGGTTTATAGTAGGGCACCTGTGTCCTACTACTGGAGTATCCTGTCCCCTGCATTCAAGTCCCTAGGCCGTGGATTCAAGTCCGACCTATTGTTGCTCTTAGCCCGAAACCAATCGGTATTGGAGGTTGGCGACAACATGGTGGCAATACTCCACACATCGCAGTCAGAATACACCGCCAACTTTACCTTCTCGAAGAGACTCCTGCACACGTTGGTGTAGAGTGAGTACGTGAAGTGATCCTTCAGTGTGTGGAGCCGCCTGTCGAGGTCCTCGGTCTTCTCTGTGTTGTCGATGCTGTTGACGAACAAGCTGAAGAACCAGCCAAGGGAGTATTGGTACATTGGGTCAATGCAACCCAGATCTGTGATGCTGAAGAACAGGATGGAGGAGTGTTTGGCAATGGGAGTGTAGCCCATTCTCGCCACGTTGATCTTTTTCTGCGTCTCATCGGCCACCTGGCGTCAGACGAGGGAAACAATTACTACCAGAAACTGAAGCGAAACGCACGCTGGAAGTTTGCGGAGCCTCACGCATGTTAATAACATTACCAAATGCAGGCAACGTCGGCGACGTGGAAGAGCACAATAACTATGTTCGGATCATCACCACATTTCGTAATATACCACTGGTAACTACTTTGCACGAAATCGCCAGACCGACTGCTTTCGTGGCTAAACTAGGTGAGAAAAAAACATGCTCTTGAAGTCGGCACATACAGGAACTAACTCTGAAAATATGAACTGCGGTATTTACAAAATTACTGATTGTATTCATATGTTGTACTTGATTTGTATCTAGCTTCTGGCAATGTGCTGCCTCTTCCTCTAGTGTCCTTTAATTAGCCACAACACGGATAATGTCATACCTTGTTCCACGCATTTGAATCATGAGTGAGGACTCATAGAACATTAGAATGACGACCTTTGACTCAAAAAGATCAACTTTTATCTCGAAAATACCCTTAAAACCCATTAATCCCATTCAATAAGGAGATATAAATTGGCAAGCTGTTGAGTTTACACACTTAGTTGAAGCCAAAGGACATCGCGATTATTAAGCACTGCGGTAGCATCACTATCACAGCCCACTCAATGTACTGACAAAACTTGCCTGCTCTTTCTCGGCGATCTCGTTGCTGAGTAGCTTGGAGGAGCTGAGTACCTTGATGGCCGTTTCGTCTTCCAGAATGTTACCCTCTGAGGTGGACAGCACCTCTAAAATCTTGTCCTCGATCTCCTTCAGTTGTCTGAAGTGCGACCGTAGAAGTCACATACCTAATCGAATTTCTCCCCAACACTTGTGAAGACACTGCATTGCAACCTCCGTACATTTTCTGACATATGTTTTTTCTTGCGCGGCCGGGATTGGCAAGGCCCTCGGTAAACATTTAACAAACTACCGATATGCTTCAGCTCTTCTACCTAGCACACCAGGGTATGCAACATGCACACTTTTCACCATCACACTGCCAAACTATCCGGTGGCCATTGCCACGCTGACCTCTGGTTATCAGCTGATTGCACAATCAGCTGGCTGCGCTCCTCCTCCAGATCCGGCTTCTCTCTGGAGACGACCGTGCCCAGCAGCTGGTCCTCCAGGCCGGCCGGTGTGATGCCGAAGTTGAGCAGCGCAACTTTAACGGCGATCTCGGGCAGGTAGTGCGGGTTCCGGAGCTTCGTCGTCATGTAGAACCTGACCGTGGTCGGATCGAGGCGTTAATGAACCCCGAGGGACGCTTAGGGTCCGAAGTGCACACTGAAATGGACTCAAAATTGGTGTACAAACCGTAATTAGTGTTTCATTGATACCTTGCAAGCCAGATGAAATGATTAAAACAAAAATTAGCTGATACTAAAACTACGTGTCGCATAGCAAGATCGAGTTATCGGTATTTCATGGTTAAACATGTACATGATGAACTTCCCGTTCCCGAAGACACCAAGCATAACCTTTCCATAACCACGAAATCATCGATTTCCGATTTGCGATGTAATTGTTAACAGCAGAAGTGTTGAAGAGGAGTACAAACCACACATGCCTAAACCCATCCGACGCCAGTGGACGTCCGACCACGTTGGCTGATCGAGCGCGACCTCATTGGCCACACACGCCCTGGGAATGAGGTGGCTGACGTGCACTGTAGGCATGACAGCCGTCAGTCGGCACGTACTGACGGCCGGGGATCGGTGTCACGGCAAACAGTGGCCGCTGTCGCACGACTGCGTCACATCTCTTGTTATGAAATGTCCACGCGTGCCACAATTTGTGTGGCGGGAAAATAGTGCACATCAACATCAACACACTAATAGTCTGAACAAGCGCTCGCGCGTGGCTCCATGCTTGGTGTTTGGCATTTGGACTGGTCTCTTCGGCTAGCCTTGGCTAGTTCGAGACTGTAAAATGAAAGAGATGGAAACAATTGTATAGAGACAAAATAAACGATTTGACGTTCCTTGTGGAAAAATGAGTGGATGCGGAATGCGGCCCCATGTTTCTTCTGTAAACTCAGACTTAAAAAAAATATAAGAAGAAGAATGCAGATAAGATGCATAAAACATATCGTAGTACGGGGTAACATGGGAGGACTAGGCCTCCTGCTGCCGGCACACCGACTGGGTTAGTGCACTGGGCGACATATGTGTTGGCAAAATTTTCCTGTATAAACATCACAGACATCAGGTTCGTTACTATACTTCGATCGCGGATTACGTTCGAAGCCTTTTGTTCCGTTTCGGTTGATGTCAACAGGTACACACATTGCAAAAGCGGCCGTTGTTTGCCTCAAGCAAAGAATCCAATAAGAATGGTGGCAAACAAGTCGGATATGCCGTGCTCATGGATTGGGATTTCGCTACATATCTTGTTGTCGTAACGCACACGGTTTCTGGCGGTAAAAACATACCCTAGTGAACTGCTTGATTTGCTTGTCAACAAATACCAAATCCATATCCGACATGTCACTTCTTCACCACCCCAAATCATTTTAACTAGACTTTAACCATCTTGCACAGCATAGCAAGTTTTTTTTCAATGCTTCCCACCTATAAAATGAGCGCAAATATAAATGCGCGAAATCATTGTACTAGGTGGTGTTAGTCTGATTTTCATTTCCCAAAGGTGAATATACATTGACAACAGTGAGATACCGCCTTTTTCACAAGGTATCGAATTGCCAGTTTCATTTCCTTTACTAAGCATGTCAGGGGATTTTAATGCTGCACTCAGACATTTTGGCCAAGCTCTTCGGGTTCGGTTGAGTTATATCTTGTCATCTTATTCATTCATAGTGGCGAAGAACGGGCTGGACTGGCGGCTCGAAGGTCAGAGATAACCTAACCGCATACGCACTTGAAATCTGTGGAGTATTCAAGCACAGAGTCGCCGAGCTTAATGCAAATGGCGCCGGCCTGCTTGAAGGTCTGCTTGAGCAGCAGCGGCTCCAACATCGGATCCAGTTCCTCTCCAATGTTCTCCAGCAGAACCTGCATGAGGCCACGTCAGAACCAGCAGCACAGTTCACAGCAACAATTCAAGCTGCAGTGGGCTAGATGCATAGAATTTCGGGGAGCCCCAAACTGTACCGCTTTTTGTTGTTCATGTGTCAGAATGCCCTGAATCACGAAATCAATGCCCTGAATCCCGAATTATATTTCAAACCACATTGATATAGTATTGAGATGGAGCGAACGTGGAGCGTCATTTTGCAGGTATTGTTTTACTATATCCATGTCGTGTTGATTACCGGATACAACATATTGATTCAAAACATCGACGAGGTGCATATCGACCAAGCAAGATTGCAACACCGCAAAATGGACGACAATGCAACATCCAGCCTCAAAGTGGACGACAAATTTCAACCTCTAAATGGACGGCAATTTCCATCCTCGGAATGTACAACAGCTAAATATAAACACCTGCGAGTTTTACCTGAAGCCTAGTTAATTACACCTAGATGTACTAATACATTCATCATACATGACCTTGAGCAGCGAACGTCCTTAATGCATGGTGCCACATCTCAAATCTAGATTCAGTCACCAATTCTTATCCTTATCCACTCTTATCCAGGATCACTCTGCCGAAGCTTTTGATGGAAATTGTATATCACGGTTGGTCTCGAGCGGAGCTTTAAATGGATAAGTATTGGGCGGACACAGCAAACGCTAAATCTGATGGATTCAAAACAAACCATGGAGGGTGTCCAATGCTGCAATCATAATTTTCAGAGGGGAGCTACCAAACATTGAAACCCCTCCAAAGAGATATATAATTCCGTCAAATCGTTTGGTTTGCACTGCAAGGATTAGACAACAAATGGACCGTTAATACACTTCCGTTTGTGTCCTTCTCCAAGAGAATGTCGCTCTCGACTTGGTAATGTTCCGTGTTGTACCTAAATGAACGTACCAAGGTGCAATAGTATTTTTAGGAAGATTTGCGCGATTGCGAGATGCTGTGCTAATTTGCTACTGTAGCAACGTGCACTACATCCAAAAATAAAATGGAAGTTGAATTTTCGGTGGGGGACATTCTAGTGTTAAAGGCGGACATCCGTTCTGCGCATGCGCAATTTCTTGTGAACATACTCTTCATTTTGTTTGCATAGCGACGCTCTTGGCGCAATCATCGCCGCATGACATAGACTGTTTACGTTTTCGCCCCATAATGAAGCTTAATGGGGTCATATTAATTTTGTAGTAGACTAGGTTATGTGGGAGTAGGTGATATTAGCTGCATCATATTTTCTTAATGAAAACAGAGACACAAGCCATAATATTACATGTGCTTTCACAGCAAGGGATGCCGGAGTGAGAAATAAAGACATAAAGACATAAAAGATTAGTGCAACTCTGAGCCACAAGGGCCCTTCTTGGTTGCACTCTGTACACTGAACCAGTTGCCCACCAAATCTGCCAATCAGCACTCCCTGTAATACTGAAAAGCAAGCCCTCTATTCTTATAATGATTGTCTATGCTGTTTTTAAAGATGTTCAATGTGCTGCTACTGACGATGTTTTCTGGCAGCTGGTTCCAGTGTTCCACTACCCTGTTGGTGAAGAAAGTTTGCCTTAACCTTGTTCTGCTGTGGTTAATTTTAATTTTGAATTTATGACCTCTAATTGCATCATTTCTGTTAAATTCAAACATTTCCCCAAGGTATCCCCTCTCCAGACCATTGACAAATTTAAAGACCTCGATGAGATCTCCTCTCAGCCTTCTATATCTAAGTGAAAACATATTCAATTTCTTCAATCTTTCATCATATGCCAGGTTGCTTATGCCATTAACCATTTTTGTAGCCCTCTTTTGTACTCTCTCTAAAAGCCAACAATCTTTTTCATAGCTAGGAGACCAAGCTTGGATGCAGTATTCCAAATGTGGCCTGACGTATGCACAGTAAAGCTTCCTGATCACTTCCTCACTTCTGTATGATACATTCCTATTTATTGCCCCGAGCATTCTCAGTGCCTTCTTCCTGGCTTCCTTGGTCTGCTCTGATGCCCCCAATTTTGTGTTTAGAATAACACCTAAATCCTTCTCCTGTTGAGTCACTGATAGCACTTGGCCACCCATCAAGTATGGTGCCTTCATATGCTGCTTACCTACATGCATGATTTTGCACTTATCAAAGTTAAATTTCATTTGCCATTCTTCGGACCACTTCACAAGTTCGTCTAAGTCTTTTTGCAGCGAGATATGCTCATCCTGACCTGTTATTGCCCTAAAGACCTTCAAATCATCTGCAAATTTCAAAACTTTACTGCTTAGGCCACTTTCAATGTTATTTACAAATATAATGAACAGTAATGGCCCTAGTACTGACCCCTGGGGGACTCCACTAAGAACATTTTGCCATGATGACTTTGTACCATTTAGCATCACTCTTTGCTGTCTATCTGAAAGCCACAACTCTATCCATTTTAAGATGCTACCTGCAATACCATGGGACTGAAGCTGTATCATTAACCGTTTATGGGGTACCTTGTCAAAGGCCTTACTAAAGTCAAGATATGCTACATCAACCTGATTTCCCTGATCAAATTGTTCTGTGGCGAAGTTAAAAAAGTCCAAGAGGTTTGTGAGACACGATCGTCCTTTTCTAAATCCATGTTGATTATCTTGAATCAATCTGCTACCTTCCAGATAACTAACTATTCTATCCTTGATAATTGATTCGAGTACCTTGCAGACTAGGGATGTGAGACTTATTGGCCTATAGTTTTCAACTTTCCCTCTTTCTCCTTTCTTGAAAATAGGAACTACATTTGCCCTTTTCCAATCGGTTGGAATTTCATTATGTGAAACTGATCTACAAAATATTATACTAAGTGGAAATGCCAGTTCCTTTTCAGTTTCCCGCAACACCCTAGCATACATATCATCAGGTCCTGCTGCCTTATTTGGCTTTATTTTCCTGATATGATTGTAAACAACATCACTACCAATGAAATCAACATCATTTGTCAGATCCCATGTAACTGAACTATGGTGTACGGTCGGCAGATTGGTCATATCTTCCAATGTAAACACTGATTTGAACTGCTTGCTCAGCTCCTCAACCATCTCACTATCCTCACCCAATGTAGTCCCGTTTACTTCCAGTGGACCAATTGTGCTAGAAACTTTACTCAGCTTGTAGAAACTAAAGAACTTTTTACTGTCCCCATTACAGTTTCTAGCTAAATCCAGTTCCTTTGCTCGCTTTGCTGCTCTGGTTTTTTGCTTCACAGTGTCTCTAGCTTTTCGATACGCCTTTAGATTAATGACATTTGAGGCTTCTTTAAAAACTCTAAATGCAGTTTTCTTAGCCCTAATTGCTTTTATCACGTCTGGTGTAAGCCATGCTGGCTTACCTACCCTTCTTTTGGGTCTTTGCTTTTGGGGGACATGTCTAATCTGAGTTTCCTTTAAGTAAGATTTGAACTTTTCCCACATTTTACAGGCATTTAAATTGGAGAATTCTTCTTCCCATCTGATGGCACTTAAAGCCGCTCTCATGCCGTTAAAGTCTGCTCTGTTGAAATTTGGAACCTTTACCAAATTATCCTTGATAATTTCCCCTACATGTGCCTTGAATCTAACTATGTTATGGCCACTTTTTCCCAGAGTTTCGCCTACAGTCAAGTCTTGAACCAAGTCACTTAAATCCGAGAATACAAGGTCCAAGAATGAACCATGCCTGGTAGGTTCCGATACAAACTGGTGTAAGAACAGGTCCTCTTCAAGGCATTTCCTGAACATTTTGCATGATGGGGAGCCAACACCAGCATTTTCATAACCTTTTAGATTAAAGCCACGGAGAATAAGGCACTTCCTGGCAAATAAGGCAAATGTACCTGACCATGTATTTTTTAGCATATTTAATTTTCCAACTAGCAAATAATATAATGAGAAATTTCCACAACTACCACAACATTTCAGAATCATTATAGAAATGTCTAAACATTCAAAATTGACCATACTCATTATCAAACTGGGGACAGGCAGCATTCATCATACAATCCCAGTACTTGAATCTTTACTGGATAAGCATACCCTGTCTGATCATGCTTTGTTAGCTTCAGTCATATCAGTCTTTATACTTCAAAATTTTGGAGATTATTTTTTAAGTTTAATTTTTAATGACCAATACATTCTTCTGTAAATGCTTACATTTCAGGAGGCAGGCAATAAACGGACTTTCAGCTGGAGCAAAAATTAACCCAACCCAGTTTAACCTCTTGTGAGAAGAAATAATCTTAAAAAGCTAAACGGCTAAATGGCAGCCAAGGTACCCTAAAGCCCAAATCATCTTACAAATGTTTAAAAAAATGGTATTGTAGTTTAAGGCAACCATAACAAGCTTTACACACATATCACCTTTATCAAGCACACAAAGGGTTAAGCCAAGCAAGGTAGCATGTATGCTGGATAAATTTTCAATGTTTTTAACATTAAGAAAATGAGCTTTCTTCTTAAAAAAAACTGTTCAGGCTAGGTTAGCTAGGAAGAATGGTGTAATATTTTTATTTTTCTTAATTTGTTTTTTATAAAAGGGAGATTGGGCTTGGATTGGCTGCCTTTTAATCTCATTTTAACATACATTTTACATTATATTATCTGACTAAAAGAACATTTTTGGTATGATTGTGCTTGTCAAATGATGAGTAATTATTGCCAGAGGAAATTATTGGTCACGCTGTCGTAATCAGGGTGGCAAACACTGTACTGGAAAAAATTCCAAGAATTGAGAAACTATTCTAATACACAAATTTACCAAAGTTTTGTCTTACGGTAATATATGAGTGGTCTGGGACAATGCAGTTTGACAGGTTTTACCTGCAATCATGAGCCGGAATGTATTTTGTGAAAACATGACCATGCGTTTTTGGGCAATAGATCTATCTGTTGTGTTCCAAAATGATTTTGTGTTCAATGGAAATGTAAACCTATTGTGTGAAATGTAGTTGAAAACTGAGGCATTTAAGAACTTGAAACAATTAAGAACTGTTCGGTATTCTTTGTTACTTTTCCTTCAGATGCTTCCACCAGGTCTTAATCATGCAACCTCATAAAAATTAAGAGCGTACGTAATGATTTAACCCCATAGCTCATTGGTCCTGGTAATTAATTCACAAGGAATAAATACTTAACAATTTCAAGCCACGATGCCTATGATATGCATAAGTATTGTACATATGTTTTTCCCTTCAGGTCATTTTGTAATTGTTGGTTTTCTCCCGCTGTAATATTTGGAAAGGTAGATAGCATGATGCGACCACTCATTTCCCCTGCAATTTCTTAGTTTGCAGAAAAAGTAACACCAAAAAAGGAGCTTAGGGTTGTGTCATATGGCATACCAAATAATGTTAATTAAAAGGAGAAATGCAACATGGTCTAGACTATCCTAGCCTCTAATGCAATATAAAATCTAGGAAGATGGAGAAAAAATAGAACATTTTTTTCTTCTACAACATCAAATTAAAAGCCTACCCTGACCTAACAGCATAAGTTTCTTTTGAAGAACAAAAAGAACTTGAGGAACAGAGTAATTTTTGGAACTATGGTAACTATGGTATGGTAACTATGGTCAATATGGTAAAGCCCAATAATCGTATCGTACATACAGGGTGTGTTAATAAGAGGAAGTATTAATGATGACAAACATCAACGTGGAATATTGTTCCCCTTGGTTTGCCATTGGCCAAATCTGGAATGCCTCAGGCATTGGAATTGAATGCGAATATCAGTAAATGTGTTGTTCAAGGCTGTTGCAGAATACAA
Source organism: Imbricaverruca yamaguchii (assembly GCA_034440575.1). Classification (NCBI taxonomy): domain Eukaryota; kingdom Metazoa; phylum Arthropoda; class Thecostraca; family Neoverrucidae; genus Imbricaverruca; species Imbricaverruca yamaguchii. The sequence goes on from JAOTOL010001242.1 coordinate 131,699, forward strand.
AAAAGTCGAAACAAACTACATTTATTACAACAATCATAACGAGGTGACCACACATTTTTGTCATGAATCCCATATTCTTAATTGGGAAACCAAAGAATAAAGAAAATTCAACTCTGTGTGCTGCAATATATGCTGAAAATTACAACAGTAAAATGTAATAAAAACCTATAAAGCCAACCTACTGACCCTGGATCATTTTCTGTAAGCTGATGTTTGATTCCCTACACCCTAATAAGGTTGGATTCCTTGCTGCCTAATCATGATTGATAGTATATAGTCAACATCATTTCAAAGTCAACATCATTCAAAGTTTTTAACCATCGACCGTATGGTGGGGGGTGCAACCCCCTCAGGTTTTTGTGTATTCCTTCAAAACCGATGAACAGATCGCTCTCAAATTTTCAGTACCATCTGGTGCAACCTTTTGACGACTTCTGGGGAAACCTTTTTTGGGAGGTCGTATCAGGTCACGGAGTTATGAGGTCATGAAGGGGAGCACCTCCGACCAGTTTTCAACAAATACGTGATTATCGCACGTTTTACGTACTTAGCGTAATTATGGGCAAATAATGAAAAATACAGATGCCCAGACGGGTTCCCATTGAAAAATAATGTTCCAAGAATCGGCAAACTCGGGTGACCTCGGTTGACCTCGTTTGACATTTCTACCTTGTTTAGCTGACCTACGGTACTTTTTGGTGCTGAATTCGAATTCGGCATCCATTTTTACCCTAGGCAACTTTAAACTTCGAAATTGGAACCAATGTTAAAAAAGTTGGCTATTTGGAGTCAAGGCTTTGACCTCATTTGGTGCATGACATATTGGTCCGATCACATCGTGTGACATGTCGCTATGTTCGCAAGGTACCAATAAACATATTTCTGGCCATTTCGTGCATATTTAGACACTAGTTTCGATGTAACTGACGATTTTTTAGGAAAAAAAAATCAATTTGAGAACTTTGACCTGACCTGGAGGGTCACCCTTTGACCTTAGGTCATACTGAATTCCAATCGCGAGATCTCGGCCAGATCTACAGCTTTGGCTCGTTTTCGTAACATTCACGGTTTAGAATCGCCAGGGGGGGGGGGTCGTACCAACCCTCCCCCTTATACGACCGAAGGTGGTATAATGCCGAATACTGGCGAGGGTTAATGGTTCAAATAAACACTTCCATCACTTGAGTGCGCTGGTGTACCGTTAGAGCAGAGCTTCAGCTGCGCGACAGTTCGGAATGATTTTCTTTCTCGGACCACTCTGGTGGATTGAGTGAGGTGTCAACATTCCATTTACCAAACAATAACTGCACAAGCCGTAACAGTTGACCACTCCCGAGGCAGCTCAGCGTCTTCATAAATCCAAAGGCTGTGGAATCTCACCAACCTTTGAGTCGTGGCGGGGCGCCGAGCTTGTGGACGTTCCATTCATGAACAACACACAAGCGCCCCACTTTTTAGCAGTTGCACGAACTCTTAGTGACATCATGCATGGGTGTCATGACGGACTTTGGATGGGGTAGAGACGGTACGAGGGGTTTTTAAAAGTTATTTTTGGTGCAAAGTAATTCTGCAAAATACTCAATCATCCTTATATTGTTAAAGTACATAAAGCTTCGAGCGACCAGGCCCCTAGGGCTCAAATATGCTGTTAGCTATAGATAGGTAGACTTGCCCGCTTTCAGTCATTCAACACTCCCACTCTTAGAATTTATATTGGGTGGGCATGGTGGGCTTTGATGGTAAGCCTGCATACTTCAAAGGACGTAACCTCTAAGTCAAAGTTCTCGACTAGGCCACGTCCACCAGAGGCATAGGAACGTCTCAAAAAGTGTACATGTGTATGTGGGAGGGGGCAAAACCCTTGAACCATGAAAAGTGGGGACCATACCACTCCTACTCTGTTTCCACACCTATGATGTTTACTCGTCTTGCCGATGCCGGTGGAGTCAGTAACGGTGGAAATGGCGATGGCAGTAGCATATCCAAGGGGGATAAACGAAAACAAGCCATTCTTGGTTTAGAGTATATTATATCATGTGCAGGTCCTACCGTATCCAGATATGAGTAGTATAATAATTGTCATTAATTTGCATACTACTAGATCCGACTCAAAACAGGCTGGCTGTACCCACACTTTGCGGTGAAGGCGGATACAAACATTTGCCTTCGCATGTGGTGACTTTAGCATTATCTGTACGATGCTGCTTGGTAAATAATGCATTTAAGACAAGGTTTGTTTGATATGAAAGAATAAAAATAAGTACAGTCCCGTACACCAGCACTCTTATCATCTGCACCAAATGGCCATTTCCCTCGCAGACATCATTGCAATGTTATTTCATGTTTAATCAAATTTGACAATGTATAGTGGCAGTGGTTGTTGATCAGGAATACCTTCATTGAAACGAGCGATCAATTCTGATGGCGTTCCAGGGGGTGGAGCATTTTTAGTTCCTACTATCCTTTGATCAAAACATTCAATTTCACATGCGACCACATCATGCTTCCGGCGTTCCCCATGCTTAGCTATAGGGAAATCCGCTGACATGACAATCTTAGAACAAAATTGACGAATACTAACGACCATCATACTGGAGTGTAAGTGGTATCAGCTGACACAGAAATTATGAATGTATCCATCACAGGTCGAGCAAAATCTCTAGATAGCATGCTTTCTTTGTTTTTGACAATAATCTTCAAGATGTTGCATCTAGCGGCCGCGGCCACCATGCGACCCAATGTCATGCTTACAGTTCGAACTAGATGCAAACGAAATGCCGCTAGATGCCTCTAGATGCAAACGAAACGCCAGCAGTAGCGTGGCCGTGCACGTCTCCTGTCGTATGTTTTATAAACGGCATCACCCACACATATGCCATGGTTCACATCCATCCTGTCCTGATGTGCATGGCTCCACCATTTACATCTATAAATGGTATATCGTATACATCACGTTTTTTTTTGCTTAATGCTGCTTACTCCTCAGACCCTAAAAGTTACGTGAGATAAAAGCAGCTTACGCTACGAAAATAAATGTCTACACATTCCTTGAGTTGTACATCACTAGCGAAGAGTGTTCGAACATGAAATGTGAATTTCGTTGTTGAACTTTTCTAGATCGTTGATTTCGGCTAACTGTGACCCACGCCACATACGCGCATTCGTGGAGAGTGAACAATTGCAGCACAAAACGTGCATTCATATACAGATATTATGGTACATGGGGAGGATCACACCAGGGGGTGGGCAATACGTGGGCAAACTCCACCGAAATACGTCTTTCAACACGAATTAGCAAAGCGCACATCTCAAATGTGATGTTCGGGAAGGGCAAAATCACATTTGAGACACACAGGAAATATCTATCCCTCACAAAACACACCCGTACAGTAGCCATTGCAAGCACATGGCAATATTTTGCACGTGTTTACGTGTCTCATTGTGCATCACTTTGTGTATAATGTAACACCAGCTTTCCATAAGATTCGCATTATAAGGCATATTTTGCAGCACCAGTTTCGTTGCGTAAAATCCACCTATACAAATGCACCAATGTGTTGGACAGTGCACATATACTCAATCACGTTGTATGCCACGCATGCTACTGCCAAGAAACCCTTTGTGCACGCTATAGTAACGATACTGTATAGTGCCGCCCTCTGCGAACGTGTGACTTACTAAAGGCAACACAGATGCCGCTCGTACAACCATGTGCTGCACCACCCAATGGAACATAATGCTTCTATCTCGACACATGCATGGTGTCGAATATAGTGAGTGAACGTATTCCGTTCCATCGAATTTTACTTTGTGAACGTATTCCGTTCACAAAGCACAAAAAAAAATGCAGGCGAACCAACCTACCGGAGTCTGATGCCCACATCCGGACAATGCGATGTGATGGCGCCATCTGCCACTCACCGGATTTCCGAACTGTATGGCATTTTCGAGCGAGCGCACAAAGTCGGCGTCGTTTCCCTTGGCCACGTGCAGCTGGTTACCCTTTTCGGTGTTGCGAATCCACTTGTTGGCCTGGCCCTCTGGGTCAATCATGAGAGGCCAGCGACGCGCGTTCCTGTGGTCGTATGCCGGCCACAATACACCGAGGTCAGCTGGTCCTCTGGGTCAGGCACATACATTCATGTCGCACGCGGGCCACAGCACCTCTGTGCAGTTGCAACATCAAAGGTCTTGCTGTTATGTCTTGGATCGACAAGGAATGGGAGAAAAGCCCGCATTTTCTGCAGTCATGGGCCTGTAGGATCCATGTCATCGCGTTTCATGTCGGTGCCTTCCTGGGTCTCGCTGATTCAGTAATTATTGAGCCTGAAATCTTTTTCCTTCACGAGTTACGAACATCGCAAATATCATTTCGTTGCCAACTCTTGCACGAAAATATGCGTCCTAAAACACGTGAACAAATCTCAAATGAATTCCATTTTATTAACAAGTAAAACAGACATCCTGCAGAACAATGGAAAACAGCAATGTATTAGTGTCTTCAGCCTAACAAATTTCGAATCCTAGTTTCGTCTCTCTCCATGTCGACTCGAAGCTAAGCGATGTGATCAACAGGCGAGCGAACCAACATTTACGGGGACAGACTACAATGTATTCACCTGGCACCGGATGCATGACAAGGAGGTGAACACCTTACCCCCACGACCCGCACACACCCACTGAACGACAGCGCCAGTAGCGTGGCAGCCACCTCCGTACGAACGACTTACTTCATGATGACGGCGTTGTCGACAGAGTAGAGGTCAGTGGGCAGACCGTGGATGTTCCAGGCGCGGATCTCGACCGGGTTTCCCAGCACCAGACTCAGCTCGAACTCGGGACTGCACGTGATGGCGTGGTCCACGCACAGTCCCATCCAGTCCTGCACTAGCTCGATCCGATACTGAGACGTGAAGGCGCCCAGGTACGCCACCGCGCCGGAGGCTATCAGGATGTCTCCTGTGGCACAAATGGTGAGGGTCCGCCACCGCTTCGAAAGCTACCAGGGCCTACCAAAAATGTTTCGGGCACGCCTTTCTGTCTTGTGAGCTCGAATTGTTTTCGGTGTGATATTATTCTGGAGGATGAGCATAGGGGGACCAAGCTGTTCTTCGGTTGACTCCAGTATCGCAACCAAGGGGGGGCAAGGGGCCATGGCCACCCCAAAATTTTTATGTGGCTCGGAGTGGGCCACCCTACTCAGAGCCCTGGCTAGGGGCCCGCGAAGCGGATCTGTGGCTCGAATCAGGGGCCCTTTGAACCAACTGAAAATCTGAAGGCCCGTTTTAACCAGGACCCGCGTCGAGCCGGGACCCATTTTGCTTCAGGGGCCCGGATTGAACCAGGGGGCCGCTTCAACCTGGGGCCCCGTCTTGAACCAGGGGCTCTCTGGAACCAGGGGCCGCTTCGAAGCGGGCCCACTTTGATCCAGGGGCCCGCATTGAACCAATAGCCCGCTTAGAACCAGGGGCCCGCCTCGAACCGGGGACCATTTTGATTCAAGGGCCCGAACTGAACCAATAGCCCGCTTAGAACCAAGGGCTCGCTTCAACCTGGGGCCCAGTCTTGAACTGGTTGGACCGGGCCCACTTTGATCCATTAAACTACCCTTTTTAATCTTTTTAAGTTAACACTTTGATCAGCAGTAAACTACCCAACATGCAACCAAATTTGGCTCAAACCTAAAAAAGTTGTAGGTAGGTTACCTAGATGTTTATTTGGAGGGGAAAAAACTTGTTTGGTTTGTGCTATTGACTAGGTGCATCAATATTTGGTGCTACAATGTATGCAGTCCCTGAAGGGGTTCTTTATTCTCATGCATATATTTCTGACCTTTTCGGTGGTTTATTTTGCTTACAGGAAATATTTATTGTGTGGTTTCTGACAGCACTTACACCTCAATATATCAACCATTGAAAACAGTGGTAAATTATTCTTAGAGTGATGAATTAGTATAGCAATCACATCAGAATATCTGATGACCACTATCAAAATGCCTTACAAACCCAAGTCGGGTCGTCAAAAAGAAAAACAAGGAATCGAATTGACGAGATGGTGAAAACAACTCCCAAAGATAGATGCATATGGATCTCAAGGACGAAGGTATGTAAATTGAGAGAAGACTATCTTTCTGATACAGTAGTATGTACCTTTACATAACAATACAGTTACATACATATTACCTTTGAATATTATGTATGTAACACCATAGCTATCTATAAGGTTAATAAAATATTATATCATCCGTAAGTTATTACAGATGCCTTTCAGCAGTATCTATCCATTTGTAAAATAGTGCCTCAAGCAGCTGTGATAAAAGCAGGAAGCATTATTTACGAAAATTATGCATTGGACATGAGTTTTACATGATTGGAAAATCCCGAAAGATTCTGTTTGAGAAATGTGTATCTTATGGTATTGAATTTGAACAGCCTTTTGCTATTCTCAAAATGGTGGGCGATTCTCTTTCCATCCATTTCCTCTTCATTTGATCTTAGCCGTTTTTTTATTACTGGTCCTAAGTAATTCAAAAGTTGCAGCTTTTCTTTTATAAACTCCCTGTATATCTTCCCAGGTTCCTTGCCTCTTTGCCGTCCTCTTCGAATCCACGAGGTTCTACAATCGACGGAGATGTGGAGGAGGCCGTCGTGACCGCGGCATCGCCGGTTCCTCCAGCCCCATCCTCCGGCTCACACAGCACCTCTCCATGTGACAGGTGGTTATGCAAAATATTATGTATGCTATCTAGGGATCCGGAGCCGGGACAATTTTGGACGGCTCCGGCTCCGACTCCGGCTACGAGTAAAATGCCCCGGCGGCTCCGGCTCCGGCTCCGGCTCCGGCTCCGGCTCCAGGCAAAATGTACCGGCTCCGGCAGCTCCAGCTCCGGCTCCAGCTCCGTACATCCCAAACGTGATCGATTCATTAAGTAAGAGCTAGGGGGATGTAAAAAAAGTCAGCCGCGACCACTCAGGGGCGCAAACTTCAGACAATTATAAGCAACTTTCCCATATAAACCCTGTATCTACCCTTATACTAGGTATAAAGTGTTAATTTCACGTTTGCTAATTTTGTTTCATTTACTCCTCTTTCAGAGTCGAAGCCGCCATGCCTTTGACGGCTCAGGCTCCGACTCCGGCTCCGAGTAAAATGTCCCGGCGGCTCCGGCTCCGGGCAAAATGTTCCGGCTCCGGCGGCTCCGCATCCTTGATGCTATCAAATGACTGTTATTGCAAATAATTTATATTTTGCCTAAATTGCCCATAGATACCCCCACCCCTAACTTCGTGATGAATAACTAACAAACTTTCGTGGAACCTTGTCTCAGCATAGCTCCATCCGCCTCCGTCATTGAGATGTAAACCGTATCTTTCCAGGTTCCTTGCCCCCTCGTCGTCCTCTTCGGATCCGCGAGCTGCTAGCGTCGACGGAGCTGTGGAGGAAGCCGTCCTGACCGCGACATCACCGGTTCCTCCAGTATCTTCTGTCCCGTCATCTCGAGTCCGGTCTCATGATCGTGATATTTGTTCATACATGGGGGACGGGGATCGTGTGAACGATGACATCAAATATTTACTGATTACAAACCCGTGGAAACCCGGCTCAGATTATGCTTTCCCTGCCGTGGAAGAGACTGGAAGATGCCGTTACTTCCAGCTATCTTGGATCGACGGAAGGAACTGCCTAGCTTACAATCGTGCAAAAAATGGAGGCGTGTGCACAGTATGTGTATTATTTGGTCGGGAAAGAGATGTCGGGAAAGGTGGTCATGTAAAATCATGCATGTTCGTAACAAAGCCACTGAACAAGTATAAGAAAGGTGTCGAGAGCATCAGATCGCATGAGTCCACGTCATATCATTTAGAAAACCAGTTGAATGACGGACAGTTCGTTAAGTGGTATGAAGGCAAACGATCCTCCGTCGTCGCTCAGCTGAATGATCAAACTAGGGAACTTGTCCGGAAAAATCGCGAACGATACAGGCCGCTGATAGAAACGGTCGTGACCTGTGTTAAGCAGGAGATCGCTCTGCGCGGACATAGATATTCAGGTTCAGTTCTGGAGGAGCCCGAACACAATGACAACAACTTTCGGGCCATGCTTAGGAACCGAGCACTTGGTGACAGGTCGCTGAGAGCAGCTTCAAAATTCCCCAAAAATGCAATGCTAACTAGTTGGTTGGTACAGAATGAGATCATTAGCTCCATTGGATTCCTCATGAGAAGTGAAATCGTCCGACAGGCCAACGAAAGCGGCTTTTTCAGCGTTTTGGCAGATGGTACCACTGACGTCTCCGGTAAGGAGCAGCTCGTGGTGTGCGTCAGGTTTCTAGACACAGCCAGCTGTGTAAGGGAAGAATTTCTTGGGTTCGAGTTGGTGCATGACGATACGGGGAAGGGTATAGCAGACACTATCATGACCGTTCTAGAGTCGTACGGGTTGGACCTATATAAACTAAGGGGTCATGGCTACGATGGCTGCGCAACAATGAAGGGAGATATAAGCGGAGCACACACGTGCATAAGGACACGTTACCCAAGAGCCGTCTACACTCACTGCGCCAGCCACGTATTCTCGTTAATTGTCTCGTACGGAGCTAAGGTTCAAGTGATATCGAAGTGTTTGAGACTGTGCGAGACGTCTGAGTTTATCAACGGCAGTTCCAAGCGGAATACTGTTTCGAAGACGCGCAGGCAGAGACAGGGGCGTCGACCAAGCTGAAGAAGTATTGTCAAACCAGGTGGGTGGAGCGCCACGATGCTGTACTCAGGGTTTCTGAGCTCCACACGACTGTATTAGCCTATCTCGAGAAGGTAAGCCAGTGGTCTAATGCCACTGCTGCGTCAAAGGCCAACACGTTCCTCGCAGCTATATATAAAGATGACTTTGTGGTCGCACTCAACGTTGTCGCTCGGTTTGCCGGTCTTCTGCCAATCTCCAAGTCTCTACAAAGTTCGCATCTGGACATAGTGCAGTGTGTTCGTGAGGTTCACACTCTTCTGGATGTATTTACGAACCTCCGGGATGGTGTGGATGCAGACTTCTGAAAGGTGCTGACGGATTCCCCAGAGCTTCTGGGAAAACCTGCAGAAATGCCTCGCATCACGGGACGCCAGAGGAACAGGAGCAACCCGCCCGATGTGACAGACCCAGAATCACACTATCAGATCAGTCTGTACATTCTATACCATGATAGTCTGATCCGTGATACAGATGATCGGTTCCAGCCCCACACGAGAGAAGCTGCAAAGCTACAAGGACTGGTTCCGTGATACGTGTGCCCCGAAACACGACAAGGGATCTCTGAAGCTGTGGATTTATATCAAGAGGACCTGCCAGGCACCGTAGGGGAACGTAACTGTGAGATCGAGAGATGGATTAACACGAACCCTGGAGGGGGTGGGAGCGAAATCCCCCCACCCCTCCGGTTTTTCGTAGATAACTTCAGATTTTACCGGCCGATATACGCCATGGTTTGTGTACCTGCTTCCAAATGGCCGGCGCGTTGCTTAAAGTAAGATAAATGAAAATCGATCGAAAATATTTCGAGTTCGGGGTCGCTAAAGTCAAAAAATTTATCAGCGCCAGACCACAACTATCGGCGCTCATGCGCTTCCCATATATTGGCAAAAATTAAGTGTTCTTAGCAAAACTAGGGACTTGTTTGGTGTACATTGTTATGCTATATTGTTTCAAAGTCATGTCAGGTCACCGAGGTCAAGTCAGGTCAAGTTTATGACAGGCTAACACACGCTCTGGAGGGGGATGGCGAAATCCGCCCACCCTTCCGATTTTTCGTACATAACTCCATCTTGTCCCCGCCGATATACGCCATTTGTTGCGTACCTACTTGGAAACGACCGGCGCATTGTTTAAAGTGAAAAAATGAAAATCGGCCGACACTTTTCAAGTTAGTTCAAGTACAAACAATTCGCAGCGCCAGACCAAAACAATCGGCGCTGATGCGCTTCCCGATATCAACAAAAGTGAAATGTTCTTGACAACACTAGCGACTTGCTTGATGCATTTTCTTACGCTATATAGTTTAAAAGTCATGTTAGGTCGCCGAGGTCAAGTCAGGTCAAGTTCATGACAGGCTAATAGAACCAAACTTGGTCAACTGGAATGTTGTCAAAGGTGCAAACGACTGTCATGCGATTGACGTCACTTTACATGTTACTCCCTACACATCCCGAAATCTACTGCTTGTCATTGTGTGCCTAAGCGTTTGCATACTTCATTCATGCATTTCACTCCTTTCTTTGCGAAGCCGACTGTGCCGAACCGCGCAACGAAGCAGTTGGGTGGGCAGCCCGGTTCCGGTAACTGGAGCAGGTAATGACCTGATAAAGTGCTCCTATATAGGTGACCTGAGGTCAAATTGCGGATCTGACATCTGTATTGCATCATTAATGATGTCCAAAACATCATTAATGCCAATTTTGGAGCATTGAAACACAATCACAGCGATCCATAATAATGACAAGCCAATCCACGCGAAACCATACAATTTTGCTATTTTGACCTTATTTGACCTGGAAAGTATTGAGTCAATGTCATGAAATTCGCACACAATAGAGTTCACTATCGTGCCCATCCACCCTGAGAATTTCGTTGCTCTAGCTTCAGTAGGAGCCGAGATCGTAGGGGGGACGGAATCCGCCCCCCCCCCCCTCCTCCAGTGCGTGTAATTTTCCGAGGCCCTCCAGGGCGCGTGTTAAGAAGTGGACAGCAGAAGATAAGGAGGAATGACCAAAATCGCGACACGAGGCTCTCGCGCAAACCGGGATAAAAGCCTTTTACCCCAACATTTCGTGTCTACTCCAAATATTCGCCACGATCCCAGTCAGCACGGCTACGGCGGAGCTAACTTTCAGCTGCCTGCGGCAACTAGACATACCTGCGCTCCACCATGGGGCAGGAGCGTCTGGGTGGGCTGACCCATATGACCTTACGTCGGAGGCAGGTTCCCAGCACTGACGCTGTCATTGATGAACCGGCAAAGAAGCCGCACAGGCTGGGTCCTCTGGTGTAGGTAGGGTTAGGTGCGGTAAGTTTGGGTAATTTTGTAGGTTATGAATGTTGGACAATGCGATTTTGTAGGACAGGATCACCTTCGAGAGCGGCCGACATACGCACCGGTCGCCAGTGAACCCCGCTGGCTCGGATCACGCTTCCGTGCTCCAACACTCAGAGAGAGAGAGAGAGAGAGAGAAGAGAACACTATTCTTAGCTGCCTGTTGAGGATGTAGCGTTTTAGACGTGTCGCTATCTTTGACATCTCATGTGCGAGGTTGTACCGCTTGTTAGGGATCTGTTCAGATCGGCTAGCTGCCTTGTTAAGCGCGTTGGTGGGCCGTGTGGCCGCCACTGCATGTTGTTGTTTCGCTGTTATTGGTGTACGTCTCCTCGGATAGCCGACAGTGTGAGTTGTATGTGTAGGCGCATCGCCGCGGTGTGTAGGCGCATCGAACGGCCCGTGCTCCAAGCGCCGAGTTGATGCGTTCGAGCGTTAAAAGTTGGCCAGGTCGCTGATTCGCCCTTCAACTGCTCTTTTATACGTAATTCTCATTGTGGCTCCCGGCGCGAGCGACAACGCTCTTCACAACTCGACAGTTCTTCAGTGAGATTGCTTTAAGTGTTACAGTTATTTATGTCCTATCGGCGCGCGACGTGTTGTTCTTTGCAAGTGCCATCAGTGCCCTATCCACAATCGAAAGTTACCCTTACCCGCGGGTAAGTACCCCGAGCGACAATGGGGAAAAAGTAACAACTACCACTGCCCTCTGGGTATTTACCTTTACCTTCGATGGTGGATACGAAGACAGTAGTGGGTACAAATATTAAAAGCTAAAATGCCCTGAAACGCGCCGACACATTATCTTTTAAAACAAAGTAGACTTCAGGTTTTTTTATTAAAAAAAAAATGCATCCAAGTTATTGCAGGGGTGGCTTCAGGAACCAGGGATTTATTGCCAAGCAGAGCTTATTGCGTGAAGAGCTTGTGGCCCCACCACCTAATTCATCAATTCCAGTTCAACGGCAGAATTTTTATCGAAAGTTTAACGTGCCGGCAATGCACCGACACGGCCGACCGGTGGCTGGTCCCCGGCCTTACCGGGCCAGCTGCCAACTGACACTCCCGGCCGGGGGCTAAATGCGAGCGCGCGAAGCGACGCGAACCCTGTGTTGCCAGAACGGGGGAGACCAGTGCAGGCCAGCGCTCTAACGAACTGAGCTCCCGGTTGTGGGAAGCTTTGCAAAATTTTGCAGTTTTTAATATTTTCTTTATGAAATCGGCCTGTGATCGTTGTTATCAGGCATCCGAACAACGCATAAAGCATCTGCAGCTGCGCTGCACGATGTTATTAGCTGTATTTTGCGGTGTACTGGTGGCCTGTCAGAAGGAAGAATTCATTCAGAATGAGGGATTTAGTCAGAATGAGAATTCGGTGTTAACACGCGTCCTGGAGGGCGGGGGGGGGCGAATTCAGCCCACCCTCCGGTTTTGCGCAAATAACTCCAGATTTTACCGGCCGATATGCGCCATTGTTTGTGTACCTGCTAATAAATGAACGTCGCGTTGTTTAAAGTAAGAAAAATGAAAATCGACCGAACATTTTTCAAGTTAGGGGTCGGCAAAGCCAAAAAAAATTATCAGCGCCAGTCTACAAATATTGGCGCTGATGCGCTTCCCGTATATTGGCAAAAAGGAAGTGTTCTTGGCAACACTAGCGACTTGTTTGATGTATATTGTTATGCTACATTGTTTCAAAGACATGTCAGGTCACCGAGGTCAAGTCAGGTCAAGTTCATGACAAGTTAACCCACGCCCTGGAGGGGTGGAGGGCGAAATCCGCCCACCCCTCCGATATTTCGTACACAACTCCATATTGTACCGGCCAATATACGCCATTGTTTCCATATATACTTACAAATGACCGGCACATTGTTTAAAGGAATATAAATGAAAATCGGCCGACACGTTTTTAAGTTATGGGCCGTGAATTTTTTTTTATCGCACCGCCAGACCACAAAAATCGGCGCTCATGCGATTCCCGTATATTGGCAAAAGGGAAGTGTTCTTGACAGCACTAGCGACTTTTTTGATGCATATTGTTATGCTATATAATTTAAAAGTCATGTTAGGTCGCCGAGGTCATCGTGACAGGCTAATGGAACCAAACTTGGTCAACTGGAATGATGTCACAAATGGAAATGACTGTCATGCGATTGATGTCACTTTGCATGTTACTCCCTACACATCCGGAAATCTACTGTTTGTCATTGTGTGCCTAAGCGTTTTCGTACTTTATTCATGCATTTCACCCCTTGCTTTGCGAAGCCGATTGTGCCGAACCGCCCAACGGAGCAGTCGGGTGGGTGGCCTGGCTACGGTAACTGGAGCAGTTAATGACCTGATAAAGTGTTCCTATATAGGTGACCTGAGGTCAAATGGCGGATCTGGCATATGCATTGCATCATTAGCGATGTCCAAAACATCATTAATGGCAATTCTGGAGCATTTAAATATAATCACAGCGATCCATAACAATGACAAGCCAAGCCACGCAAAACCAGAAAATTTTGATATTTTGACCTCATTTAACCTTGAAGATATTGACCTAAGGTCAAGAAATTTTCACACAATAGAGTTAACTATCGTGCCCATCCGCCCTGTAAATTTTGTCATTGCTCTAGCCTTAATGGGAGCCGAGATCTTAGGGGGGCGGAATCCGCCCCCTCCAGTGCGCGTAAGTTTCAGAGGCCCTCCAGGGCGCGTGTTAAAGGTATGTTCGGTGTTGCATGCATACATATATAATATTATTTCTCTAGAAGGAAGGGGCACGTAAAAAAGTGCTTTGATTTCTGAGATGTTTTACAAACATAGGGGTCCGTAAGTTCATGTTTTCCGCAAACTTTTTATTAAACACATGAGGGAGCCCGCTTACGAGGGGACCCGCTCTCCAACCCTAACCCCCCGAACTGAAATCCTGGTTGCGCCACTGGTTGACTCGACTAAGAGACTGCAGTGGCTTCTATCGCAGCGACACGAAAAAAAAACCGAGTTGGGACACCAGAGCAGGATGGGGGCTCAGGCACCGATTTCCTCTGGTCGGGTGATGACCGGGCGTCGCTTTGTTCTGACCGAGTTGCAGCTTCCTGTCCCACTATTCTGACGGGTTTGGCATGAGGTTCTGTCATTTTCTGGTAAGATGGGACTCGGGTGGCATCGCAATGAGATTAAAAAAAGGTCAACTGACCTTAGTTATGCAGCGCTATGATACGGAACTTCAAATAAAATAGCAGACGATGGTTACCAGACACCCAGCGAAACACATCCGTCCTTTCGCCTTCCATTGATGCACTTGTTTCCTATAATGTTAGAATATATTTGCTTATCGAGTTAAATATCATTTGAATCGCTTTACTCCTTGATAGATTTCTGAACTAATGATGCATTTTAGCTGGAATATTCCTGAACAGTACATTGCAGTTGACCAGAGGTGAAAAGGCGGCGACATGCCGACGCAAGTCGGTGACAGCTAAAGGGAAACAGAAGACTATACTGAGACCGCGAAGGATTGACCGGCCTTCTTTTCCCAAGTATTTTAAAACATACTTTTGGAGAAATCAACCATGGCAAGGTCCACTTCTAGGCAAGTTTGCATTGGCAGACGGCACATGTTATATAGTGGTGACGTCCCTTTGAGTCAGCCCCAGGATGGAAAAAAGCAACGGCACAAGTGGCGGCGAATGTTAAATTCCCATAGACGTCGGCGTTATGTCGTTGAGCAGCAGCGTGCTGACTCATGTGCAATAATGGACACGTTTCACGAAATGGGTTTTCGGTTGAAAAAAAACCGTAATAAAACTTCACAGACGAGACTGAAATATTTTATCGCAAGACAAGCATTTACAGCATAATTGAATAATTTAACTTAAGGGTTGCCATCGATTTAAAAACCTTTTCGTAGCAACGAGTCACATATTTGGGTCTCGAAGCGGCCAAGTGCTAAACGCACAGGGAACCATGCAGCTTTTTTTAAACTGCCTCGCTTTATGGATACTAAGGCGAGGGCTTGTGCTACTGAAATGTTACCAATTTTAAAGAAAATGTGAA
This sequence comes from Imbricaverruca yamaguchii, assembly GCA_034440575.1. Classification (NCBI taxonomy): domain Eukaryota; kingdom Metazoa; phylum Arthropoda; class Thecostraca; family Neoverrucidae; genus Imbricaverruca; species Imbricaverruca yamaguchii. The sequence goes on from JAOTOL010001242.1 coordinate 146,823, forward strand.
GCTTGAAAGGATACGTGATATATTATGGTGGTAATACAGCATCTAACAGTTTTGTTTAAATTCAGGCGCAATGCGGTGCGTACAAACAGCAATAGCTTGTACTATGTTGATGGCTAAAATTAATACAATAATGGAAAAGACGACATAAATATGCGTGGCAAAGCTGAAGAAACACCATGCCTTTAAGCAGAACGAAAGCTGTTTATACCGAGTCCCATAATTCGCAGTCAATAGTGGGGTAAACTGCAAGCTGCATCCCAATGTAAGTACTTGAGAAATAATCAATGAATAGCATGACAAGCTTATATTAATTCGCGAATATTGCACGTTTCACATCACATCATTTGCAAAATATATCAGCAAATACATAGAGATGCAGTTGGAATGCACATGTGTATTGTGATAGTTTGGCAGGTGTCATAGCGTGCCATCAAGCAGTAGTGTGAAGAAACATGGTGGATAATATGCATGCTCCAATTACTGCAATATATTGATGACGTCAATGGAGATATTGCAAAAAAGGGTCTGCTACCAAAAAATAAATTGCAGAGATGAAACGTCATACGCTATGGATTTTAGACGAGGTACACATGTCGATTGCATTTCGACGATTCAAAATGAGCAAGATGCCCTCTGCAACTGCTGCCATATTTTATGATGTGGACGGGTATAATGAAAAAAGGGATGATTACCAAATTGAAAAAATTAGTTCACTGATTAGATAGAACTGCGATGGATTATAGCTGTAGGACAAGGATTGTCGACTTAATTTCTACATGGAATGTCAGGCATATGGCGTAATTTCAGTGAGCTCGAGAAAAACATTACATGTTTACCTGCATAAAGGTAAGATGCATACAAGCACATTTTGCCTCCCAAACCTAACCACAAAGTGGTTAGGTTTGTCGAGGTTCTTATCCTGCCTTGTGTTTTGTGTTTGTGTTTCTATTTTGGAGAAAATTTGTCTTAAAGAATGTTTACGCCACGTAGCATTACGTTTGGTTTTTCGAGTAATTTTTTTAAAGAGCAAAAATTGCTTGAAGCTTGTGCACTTTTCGATTATTATTTTCCATGGGAGGTTAGGTTATGCTAAGCTAGGCCATCGGAGGCTAGGTTATGCTACCACTTTTAATTTTTTGCATCATTTTCATGCTATATTACCTATCCCCAAGCCCATTTTTGGTGTCATTTTGCCAGCCAACTGAAAAGTATGCATGTGCAGAGGAAACACATAGCCACATCATGATGACCACATTCATAAGCCTTGCGGAGGAAAAAGAAATTCAAAAATAACATCACAGCACAATTTTTTCAAATGTCTTGCCATCTTCACCATGCTGCAGTCAGCTAGAAAACTTAAATTGTGTTCCCTTGATGCTAATATGAAGAGGTCATGGACAGTCATGTTCCCAACAAGATGAATACCGACATGCCACAGTTCCCATCTTTGTAAAAAGTATACTTTTATTTTGTGGGAGTTTTCACAAAAATAGAAGATAAAATCAACGTATTCAAGCTTAACCTGGATGTGAAAAACCTCAATGTTTACACTTCTGAGGTTCCAGCCTCCCTCCCCTCATCCTTAGGCGTAACCACACCTATCGAAATACCCGCACTCCCGTCTCCCTGTGGCACATATACCTAGAAATGTTGGTCGCAGCAAGCGGGGCCACAAGCAGAGATCAGAGGAGTGTATCGCTGTACAGAATCGGTCGACAGAACCCTCGTCTTGTCAGCCAACGGGAGGCCGACGGGCATTGCTTCTGGCTTACTTGCAGCTGCATTTGTATACATATGCACAAACATGAATAATTGAGCCGTTTTCTACAATCCATTTTCCACCGCCGATGGGATGTAATCCCAGCTAAAACCGTCGCGATTATTACGAGCTGGCAGCGTCCCAAATGGAACATGTAGTGGGCGGCAGTCAAGCATCGCTGATCTTTACATATGTGACGTCACATATATTTTTACCAATCACACAGGGAGGAATTCCGAGGCGCTTCTTTGAATTATTTAGGTTATTTTTGGATTTTAGAACAAAAAATGAATTGCTTACCGTTGTTTTCAACTTAAAAATAGCTAGTGAAACTTTTATTAGACCGGTCTGTCCCGACATGAAATTTGTCCATTGTGTCAACCTTAATAAATCACCTGTCTGAACCAAGGAGAACCTGGAGCATTCCACAACAGATCGGTCTGGGCCCGACACCCGCATCTCTCAGATCTGGACCAAAATTGTTGCATTGGATCATCCTATGCCTTGAATCCACCTGTGAGCTTATCCACCCAAAAAGCTTAGGTTGGTTGGGAGTGCAAGGAGGTGAATATTTTCCGGAAGCAGTCCACAGTGCAGGGAACTTTATGCCATAGACATACGCATAGCAGCGTTAAATTACTCGTGAAATATACCACTTATGAACACTAAATTGACATCCTTCCCAACGGGGAATCGACATTGTGCTTCGAGATAAGTCGTCATGTCTTCATATCGAATTTCAAACAGTATCTTGTTGATAAGTATTATGCATGCTGATACCTTTCCTTCGTGGATTGTGATGCACGAACATCTCAGCGAAATTCCAGGTTAGATGATTACATATGATATGGTCATTTATATAATCAGTTGATAAGGATGGGTATTTTGTGTCATTATCGCGAAAATAGTTGGCCCTAAATTAGGTATCCCAAAACAAAGGAAAAAGGTGCACACATGAGAACGCTATTGGAGCAAAATTGTGTTTGCACAACTTCCATCTAGTCCTATTAAGGGGCATCGTTTCCTTGGCAAATTTCGACATCCCATTGTACTCGTTTCGACATCTCGCTCGTAACGAAGAACCATAATTTTAACACTGCAGCTGATGTTTCGTAACACAAAGGTATTCCAGAAGTAAAAATAGTTCTTTGGAATAAAGGAGACTGAAGGAAAAGTCATTTAAAAGCCTCGTCACCCGGTATAAAATGAGCACTACACTCTGAACGGTCACCCTGCAAGCGAACATAATCGTCAACATGCTTGTCTTGCACCACAGGAACACCCGTCCTAATCTAATAGACTCGTGCCCACTGATGGAGAAGTGTTTATATGTATTCAAGGCCATAGTAAAGATCACTTATGGGCATCTTGTAACAGACAATCGCTACTTTGAGCAAAAATGCATGCGAAATGATTACGTTTTTGAGAATAATTGCCATCACTTTACCTGTCCCTCGTTACATCATAAGTGACTAGACAATATACGCAATACGCATATGAACGCATACACTAATTGTCATGCATACATAAATGGTGATTGATGACATGCGAAATCAGATGTGGAAATATCCTGCAGTATATTTCCGACTGCCTGGTGCAAATTCTCCACAAGACTTCACCGAGATGAGGCGGTTGTCTCGAAGATGAGTGCATGCGTGCCATTGCTGAAGGTGCGCAGCTGGGTGGGCCGCACCCTCAATCGCACCCGTGCCGCTCCGAGTACGGAAGTCTGCAGTGTATCGTATAGTGGTTATTGAGCAGTGTGCCCGAGTGATTGGCAGCGCCATATAAGTTGTGCTTCTAAGTATCCGTCGTCGAGTAGGGCGACAGGGCAAGCCCGATCGCGAGAAAGACTACTCGGTGAGCTTACTAAAGTCGCGCTTTTGCGGCGACAACCGCTTCAAGTACACCACCAAAATGAGAGGGGACTTTTTGGTCGAGAAGCTCTTGGTGCTCTTCTGGTGCTTCTTGCACCTGCCACACATCGGCTATTCAGCTCCGCGATCTGCCGTCCTATGTGTGAGGCAGCGGCGAGACGGGGTCCCCCGCTACTTGCGGTTTCCGAAGCACGTAGCGCGGTGAAAGCGAAGGATATACACCTTCAGCAGGATTGTGGGGCACAGATAATATGATGCGGTGCAGCACCGCCGGTGCTGAACAGCATAATCCTAATTGCCACCAATATCCCGCAACTCATGCATTCCACACCATACCAAATCACTCAACAGCCGTATATAACTAGAAGTGCCAAACCACTCAACAGCCCAAAAGTGCCCCGGTTTATATAACTGGACTTGAAATCACCGTCCATGCGCATATTGCAAAGCATCTGGAAAACACAAATTATGTAGAATGCAGGTTCCGGTATGTCAGTTGTCTGAAATACGGTGACTGGAACAAAGATCACTCACATCGGATTGCCTAGGGAAAGGTCTCGTGACAACTAAACCATCTAGGAACTGAGGGAAAACAACGATTTTTGGTTCAAAGATCAGTTAATATCACATAGCAGAAATTCTGTAGAACTCGATGTCAGCAATCCTGGACAGAACTTCATGAATTCTAACAGAGGTGTAGGGCAAGCCAGCGCACGGTTTCTTCCAGCACCACAGTCTACTACCTGATCCATCCAGTACTATAGATCACCAACAGATCTAAGAGTAGTACTTGGCTAGCTTGGCCACAGCCTAAACGCCCTTCACAGCCTATTCGTCTTCTTCAGATAGTTTCAGTATCCAGCGCGCGGGCCGATCGAACTCGAACCCCAAAACACATTAGCCAAATGTCCTGCAGCCGTTCTGAGTGGGCTGACGACCGCCGGCCGGCACCTACCAGTTAGGTTCTCGTACTTCTTGCCGAGGTTGACGGCAGTGGAACTCCAGCGGTCCTTCTCGCCTCCCAGACCGCCGATCAGCTGCTCAGCCCGCTCCAGCTTCAGCTGGCACAGCTCCACCTGGAGACCAGGTAGATGGCTGTCTGGCAGCTGAGTGCAGCACGCATGACGCGGTTTTCTGCCTCACGACTAGTGTATGCTTAGTGGCATTCCAAGGATAGCGCGAACAAGGACAGCGTCCTAGGTAATTGACTTAAACCATCAGCTAGTTTAAGCCAAGTTTAGGCTAGTCTAAGCTTGTCCCATAAGCTAGTCTAGCAGAGTCGCTTACAATAAATTGTCAGTCATGGTGCTCGCAGACTAGCATTTTGACCTGGCAGTGCTGTAGAATTTCCTACACCTCACAGTCCGGGAGAGGTCCACCTGAATCCCACTCCCCAGTGTTAAAAAACGGTTATTCCTTAGGTGTGAGATGTCCACAGGAACATAGTAGGATGTCGAAATTTGCCATGGATGCGATGTCGCTGAACGCGTTCTTTCAGCACAATTTTGATCCAACAGCGTATTTATACGTGCACCTTACTTCATACCTCGCTTCATGCCAGATACCAAATTTTCTGATAACTATTTTAACGATAACGATACAAAATACGTATGCTTTCTAACTGACGTTGTATAACAGACAGCATTATGGGTAATCCTATAATCACGTTGATACTTCTTTGGAAGTGATGTCGATTCAGTGTTTAGAAAGTGGTATTTTCCACCTCATTTCATTAATACCTTATCACTGCCACTCCCCTCCGCCTCCACCAACTTTCCTTTTACCCTAGATAAAGACGTCGTAAACGACACAATGTAACCCATCCTTGAGCTTTCTGAGTTACTCGGAATATTTGCTTCGACCTCTTTTGGTTGACCATCCACGTCAGGCCAATCAGGTCAGTGTCAAGGTACTATCAGTCGCCCGGTCTTCGCCACAATATTCGGACTCTGGTTCTAAAGCAAATGGGACAAGCGCCGTAATTATAAAATGGCGACCACCATTAACTAATAAAATTGGCATGAAAACATGGCGTTTATTCTTCATTACAAAATAATGTACCACACGTTTTTCCCCTTCAAACATTTGCTTCAAATAGTAATCTGACCTGAGGTCAATTCTTTGTACTTTGCATTTTGTCAATCTACCCATTTACCCATGTTTCACAATGGCTGTACTCTTAACGTTTTATGAACGGAACGATTCCGTGCTTCAATGCCATGATATGCCAACGTAAGACTTAATCACACAGTGTCACGTGTGCTGGTTGGTTGGTAGATCAAAGTAACCTATCAGGTCAAAGCCATGTACCTGGAAATGTGTTATGAACTTTTGAACGCAACGGTTTTCGAACCATATTATGCTCAGGGAAATGATAATGGTTGTTATCAAACAATATCAATGCTCCCCTTTATAGGTTATTTGAGTAAAACACCACTTTCTTTAACATTTTGAAATCCAATTTGTGGATTATAACCACATCAGAAAGCAGATCGACGCCTAAAAGTGCCCTGGTTTAGACGTTTTACGTTACGATAGCAAACATTTTAGCTTCCAAAAAGTCTGAGACACTTGTATTTTCTGTGACGTTTCAGGACTTTTCTCAGTAACCTGACATGATACTGACTCCAAACCGGGACCACTATTATATAAAATAACTGGCGTAAAAATATTCCGATTTTTGTATTACTTGCAAAATAATGGACAAGCTATTTTCCAGGCCTATCGCCCGGCCAGGCCCAACCACAGCCCGACCAGCCCCACCTGCAGCCCAACCAGCCCCAGCTACAGTCCGACCAGTCCGGGCTACTCGTCCACCAGTCCCAGCTATTCGCCCACCAATCCCAGCTATTCGCCCACCAATCCCAGCTATTCGCTCACTTCGTCGTCGACTTCCCCCCCCCCAAGGTTGTCCGCGGATAGTGAAAGAACGGCGCGCGGTAGCAAGCCGAAATTCGGCATAATTTTCCCACATCAATTTGGCATGTTGTGTCATAATTTTCAAGTCCAGTCCAGTCCAGTCAACGAGTTAGTTAAGGTTAAGTGAGTTCACCTATAAAAGTTCAACCAGCCGTAACGCTTTAAAGGATATATATATATATATATACATATATTTTAAATGAAACATTCAGCGTTTGCTTATCTTTTTGGATGCAAAAAAACGTACCAGAGGAATTTTTCATTTTCCCCACTTGATTATTTATAAATTTTGCATTTTTGTCTATTAGAGTTCAAATCGAAGATCCTTGCTAAAGTAAGCATTTGTTATTAGGGCAAGTTGACTTCGAACGTTTTCCAGTCTGCTCTACCTATTGGAAAATGAAAATTAAAGACAACTTGAAAACCCGACATTCTCAAATAAAAAAGATTTCTGGGTGACCAAAAGTTGCACGGCCCTGGTCGATTTCCCGCTCCTTTTCCGATTCCAAATAATTTTTGTTTTTTTCAAATCTCCCTCAAATCAAACACCCCAGAGCCACGACCACAACGCAAGTCGTGAAACTCTAGGGCCCCTAGTAGCGTAACATTTGGGGGATTGTGGGGGTGGTGTCTGGCCCTACTCGTCGAGCGTTTTCCGATGACACCTCTTTTCTTTTCGTGCGACGCTTAGTTTATGGATTAGGGGGGTGAAGTAGTGTTTAATTGAGGGCAGAACTCTTGTCCATGCTGCCAGTGTGTTGATGTCGTGTAAGTTGGCTGTGTAGTGTTGTGCGGTGGCATGGGTGTAACCATTTGGAGAGGACATGTCCCCACAATTTCTGAAAAGTAGCGATTTGTCCGCTTTCCGGTAACACCAATTTCGTTTTCCTGCGACGCTTAGTTTGGATATTACGGGGGTCTCTATCGGTCCCCCCTCGTGACGGGGTATGAGGATCTGACAGAAGAGACGGGGGTCTGGAACTGAGGGCATGTACCCCCACGTGGAAGGTGGCGTCCATCAGGCCGGGAAAATGAGTCCCTCTGAAAAGGTGCCAGTGTATCCGCTCGAATTTTTCAGCCTGAGGCGCCCCTATGAAATAAAAAGCACCCGTTGGGTAAGGGCCGGGTGCAACCAGCTCCCTCGAATTTTGCAGCCAGAGGAGTCACTTCAGGTGCTTTCACAGTGGCGCCGCTCCAAAGAAGTGGCGCCCCTCCAGACAAGTGCCCACATGACAATTGTTGAATCTATCCCTGATTACAACATTGCCCTCTCGCAGTTATGAACTCGGGCTAGTTATACAATTGTGCGCATTCAGGTGTGGCTTCGCTTGCAAATTTGACAACTTCCGTTAAACCACTAAGAGGAAAGCGGACAAACTGAAGAAAAAAACGTTCTGGCTTATTCTTAATTAGTCCAGTTTGAGTCTAGTCAGTCCCGGTTCAGCCATGTCTTCTTAGTTAAGTTTTAGTTCCCAGACCTAGTTAAGATTAAGCCCTTAATAAGTTTAAGCAGTTTAAGTCAAGTTGGGTTTGGTAAGGATTATCTTTCACACACCCCGAGCATCCCACCGCACATGGGTGCAACCACGGATTCGAAATTTGTGTGGATAAGTCAGGGACGCAGTAAGTTTGAACAGGGTAGAGGGGCCTGCCCCCCCTACCAAAAAAAAATCCTTGGAATTCAGCCACTGTTCAATGCCATTCTCAGCCACTTTAATTCAATTTCAATGTATTGCATTTTTTGCAGATGTACTATTGTTTAAAAAAATTCAAAACGATACCAATATTAGCAAGTTTGACTACTTAGCACTGCCTATAAACATCCAACTTTATGTCGTATGAGCTGAACCCGATTACACGATCACCATAGAGCAATGCTGTATGTTAAACGTTGCCCTCTTGTAGCAGGAAAAACATAGAATATTGGACAATGGTTTTATGGTAAAAATATGGACCTACAATTATCGTTCCCATGTTTTCCTGTTTTACTCGCACAGTTTCCTATGCAATGACAACCAGGGTGGACAAAAGGTGTGACACCGAGGGCATGTACCCCCACGTGGAAGGTGGCATCCCCCAGGCCAGGAAAAGGCGTCCCTCCGAAAAGGTTCCAGTGCACCAGCTCGAATTCTTCAGCCGGAGGCGTCCTTATGAAGTATTTTAGGAAGGTCCGAGTGCAACCACCTCTCGAATTTTCAATCCACAGGCGCCCCTCCAGGTCCTTTCGTAGTGGTGCCGCTCCAGAGAAATGACGCCCCTCCTGACAAGTGCCCCCATGACAATTCCTGGATCTACCGCTGATTACAACATTGCTCTCTCGCGGTTATGAACCCCGGCTAGTTGTAAAATTGTGCGCATTCGTGTGGCTTCTCTTGAAAAATTAACAACTTCCATTGAACCATTAAGAGGGAAGCAAACAAGTTTATATTTTATATGTCCAGAACAGCAATGTGGCAGTGTAAACTGAAAAACAGCAATGAGAGCACTGTCCGATCAGGTTATGACGGATTTCTTGGGGGAGCCCCTAGTCATATAAGATGCGAGTGCTTGCTATCAAAACGGCGGCAAACAAAAATATATTTGACCGACCGATTCCTATCACACTCAATCATTGTACACACGCCGGGCCTCCGACACCATTTAAATTATTTAAATCTCTCAATATTATGATACCGTACAGCCAGCTGCGTCGAATGACACCCACATAATGAAAATTGAAGCCATAGCCACGAAATACGAGGACTCTGAAAATTAAACCATCCTTAATGTCCCGGGTTGAAATGTTAATCGAGGGTTGCCCACAGGCATTCTCTTGATGCCAAGCATGGGTAGCTTTGGGAGAAAACGAAGAAACGCGGGGCGATGGAAGAAATGAGCTCGACGTTTGACTTTGAAAATTAATGTGATTTCTGAACAATCTGCTAGAGTACCATTGACATGTCCCGGTTTGCAATGTTACTCGAGGTGCACTACGGGCTATTGCTTGATACAAGATGTGGGTATGTTAGGCAGAAAAAAAATGCGAGGCGACTAAAGAAATCGGTTTGACCTTAGAAATTAGTTTGATTGGGTAACATTATAATACAGCGCAAATCACGTAGAATGGCACCCACTTGGTGCAAATTGAACCCATAGTGACGAATCGCAAGGACTTCGAAAAAAATAAAAACTAGCCTTTGACCATGAGGTTTGACCTTGACATATCCAGGTTGTAAAATGTTACTTGAGGGTTCACCATGGGCTGCCACTTGACATGCATTGCTACCATTGTCCATTCCTTGTCGCCAATGACATCCATTTACTGCAAATTGAAGCCGTAGCGAAGAAACGCGATGGCATCGAAGAACTCAACCAAACCTTTGACTTTGACATGTCCTGATTTGAAACGAAGCTGGATAGTGAAAACCACCAAAAAAATGTGAGGCAGCTGAATAAATGAACTTGAATTTTGACCCGTCCAGATTACTTCGAAATATCAACTTTCTGATACTATACAACAAGACAACACGAATGACATCCATTCTCTGAAAATTGAAGCTATAGCGACGAAACGCGATACCATCGAAGAACTCAATCAAACCTCTGACTTCGACATGTCCCGGTTTGAAATGAAGCTGGGTAGCGAAAACCACAAAAAAATGTGAGGCGACCGAATAGATCAGCTTGAATTTTGAACGGTCCAGAATATTTTGAAATATCAACTTTCTGATACTGTACAACAGACAACACGATAACATCGAAGAACTTAATCAAACCCTTAACCTTGACGTGTTCCGGGTCGAAATGCTACTTGAGTGTTCACCACAGGTTATCGGTTGATACATTTTCTTTGGATAAGTTTGAGAGAAAACGGAAAAATCGGCGATAGAAGTATCAGCTTGGCCATTGTCCTTGACAAATAATTCGGTTGCTTAGCTTGCTGATACTGCATAGCGAGACACGTCGAATGACACTCATCTAATGGAAATTGAAGCGATAGCAACCGAACCCTCGCGTTCGGTCGATATCGCTTCAATATCGCCATCTAATGAATGCAGGTAACCTTTGACCTAGAAGTTTTACCTTGACATGTACCGACTTGAAATGTTGCAGCATGGTTCACCACAGGCTACTTGATACAAAATCTGGGCAGGTTTGGGTGAAGACGAAAAACAATTGGAAGCGACCGAAGAAACTGGCTTACGCTGAACCTTAACCGTTAAAATGGCAATGCGATGCCTATGTAGTTCCTTCCAGCGCAGGGTAAAAAATAATGGTTTTCGTTAGGTGTGAGATGTCGAAAGGAGCACAATAGGATGTCGAAATTTGTCATGCAATTAGTGACATTTAAAATGTTTTTCATGTCTTTCAGACTCGTATTTAAGCCAATGGTGTAGGTACTTAGGACAGCACCTTTATTATTTGTTTTCAAATTCACAATTCTTATCGAGAGCATGAACATGATACTGATAACCGAGATACTGTTAGAGAGGAGACATGAAGACATAATAAGCGTCCATCAAGGAGCAGAATGTTGATACTTCTTGGAGGATGTCGATCGAATGTTCAATAAGTGGTATATTCCACCCTTTTTCACGAATAATTTAGCACTGTTCCATCGTGCTTGATGTTAAGTGATTCGAACAATCATAAACCCGTCGCTGAATGCCGATTCCAATACAAATACGCTTCTGGCGAACTCGTCGCTGAATACGAATACGAATACGATGTTAACTTGACATACGTGCTTAGGGCTGCGCATGACTTCCCTCAGTGGTCTTGAAGATAGCCAAGAACACCCAGAATCGCATGTGTTCAAGATATATCAATATATGAAGAGGGAATTGCAACCTAAGATGTATAAATCTTAGTGATAATGCAGATGTATTGCCTAGCAGAGCACAATTTTTCACTCAAGCGAAAACAGAAGATGGTCAAGGTTGATGTTATTGAAGAAAGGCCTGGAAACAGGAATTTCTAACGTTTGCTGATTTACTATTCGAACATTTTGTGATCACAGATAGCCTGTGAACCTCGTTTATCGGCTACATCGGCTTTGAGTATTTTTGGTGATTCTCTTGCGTATATATTTTTACTCTATAAACGAATAAGTATAATTTTGCGGCGATGATACTCAGGTAGCGAGGCTTGGGGGACACGTTTTTTTTTGTTGGGGGGTGGGGGACAAATCACTACTTTTCAGAAATTGGGAGGACATGTCTTCCCCAAATGGTTACACCCATGCCACCGCACAACACTACACAGCCAACTTACACAACATCAACACACTGGCAGCACGGACGAGAGTTCTGCCCTCAATTAAACGCTACTTCACCCCCCTAATCCACAAACTACACGTCGCACGAAAAGAAAAGAAGTGTCATCGGAAAACGCTCGACGTGTAGGACCAGACACCACACCCAAAATAGTATCCCCATAAAAGTGACATGACTAGGAGCCTATATTTTCACGAATTACGTCATGTATTACGTCATGTTTTGGCTCTGGGGAGTTCATTTTGGGAAACCAAAAATTATTTGGAATCAGAAAAGGAAGACGAAATCGAACATGGCCCTAAAAATATTTCCCATCCAAAAATGAAAAGCATAGATCTTTGAAATCGCAAAATTTTGAGTTTTTAACTGTCTTAATTTTAATTTTTCTAATGGATAGAGTCGGACCGAAAAACGTTGTTCGAAGTGAACTTGCTCTCACAAATATGCTTACTGTAGCCAGTATCTTCGAATTCATTCCTATGTGCAAATATGCAAGACTAATAAGTAATCAAAAACGGACTTTTTTCATCCTCTGGTCCGTCTTGTTTCGTCCCTAAAGATAAGCAAGCGCTGAAAGTTTCATCAAAATATCTCTATCCGTTAAACTGTAACGGCTGGTTGAACTGTTCTGGACGTAACTCACTTGACCTTGATCAACTCGTTAACCATAGATGACCTGACCTCAAAATATTTACACAACATGCCAAATTGATGAAGGAGAAGGCGTGCAAAATTTCGGCGCGCTCCCGTGCGCCGTTATTTCACTGTCCGCGGTAAACTTTACGGGGTGGCACGCATATCACCCCCCCCCCCGAGACGGCGCGGGCTAAAGTAATAATAACATTTGTGACGTCACGATCAATGGGAAAAAGAACTTCCCGATAAATGGGTCCCACTCAGCTACCTTTGTATGTTGTTCTGTCACTGTCTCGCTTCATTGTCACGGACAAGCTACAGATGTCGCGCTCAGCCATCCACGAACTAGCCTTCACACGGATACAAGACAGACGTAATGACCACCACCGCCCCGTGGGCAGGTTACCAGACAGAGATGTCTGATGACCACCATCGCCTCATGGGTAAGTTACCAGACAGATGTCTGGTGACCACCGCCGCCACGACAGGTTAGGCGAGTGACCACCGCCGCTACGTCGGCAGGTCGGACGTACCTCGTTTTCCAGATCGATTTTGCGCTGTTTGTTTTGTTCCAACTTGTTCTGCAGCTCCTGCAGTCGCTCCTGCACTGTGCGCAGCGACGCCCGCTTCGCCTCCAGCTTGCCCATGGCCTCGGCCAGCTCGCTCTCGGCCTTGCTGAGCGCCTGCTTCTTCGGGCCGACCACCTTGGCCACCTTGTCGTACGACTCCATGGCAATCACCCACCGGCAGAGGCCTGCAGAGACACAGATGGCAAACAATAAAATAATCGCGCCACCAAAGACACACCACGCTGCCTACTTGCCTACAATGTAAGCGGCAGCAGTCAGAACCTCATGAAAATGACTCTTAGTAATTCGTTCGAGGGATTAGCAAACACACGAAACCTTCGCAAACGACAATGAGTAAAAGTTACAACCTCCGTAGGTTCTCAGGTATGTTCATTTATAGCACATGCTTGGTACATGCATCGTGTATTTAATAGCACCAACCCAATTTGTTTTTCTATTGAGCGCCACAGCTCGCGTAGCACATTCTGGTAACCGACTGCCTACACGAGCCGTCTCGTGACATTGCACCATTGGATTTCCTCTGCCTTTCTAGACTGCGTCATGTAGGCAGCGTGTAGCTAGTGAAGCGGTGCACGATATATACCAAGTACATTACCGGTGAAGGCCACACATTTAAAGCGAGCAGCTTCAGACCCATTTCCGTGTAGGAGACAGATTTGACAGATGTGTGCACCTCTGCAGTCAACAGTGCCATTGCATGCCGCCCGGGACAACTCCACAGTTGTGCATCGCACGACGCTCAGCCTTACAGACGCTTGCCCACCATCATCTATTCGGGATGTGAGAAGTCCTACCACCAGCCACCACCACGAAGGTCTGCACGGAGCTGCACAACACTGAGCCGATATCTGCATACTCGTGTTGCCCTTCAGAAGAGATTTCCTTCGAAGGCACCAGAAACTCCACGACCATCGTGTGTGTGTGTGTGATTGTGGTTTTAGGACGCATCGACCATGGTTGGTCATTTAGCGCCCATCCACGACCATCCAGAGTGGTATTGGCCAGCTATACAGCTATTGCAATATATTGTGGCGTTGAAGCAGCGGCGTTAATGGAAAACATTGGTCATCAACGTTGAACACATAAATATGGAGCAGGGCTAATATTTGCTGAAACCTATTAACTTAAAACTTGGGGACAAGCGAAAAGCCAAACGCATGCAGAACAAAAACAAAACATGGATGCATCCTTTTTATCCATTGGTCATCGAATTATCTAGGTACGAAATCATGGGCCAAAGATTGCAAGTGCTGTGGCTGGGGGGAGGGGGAGAAGGGTCAGCTCTGGGTTTCCTACTCAGAACAAAGCATCATGCCTATGGCGTACACACGATACGCGTAAACAGTAAAATGCACTGTGCGCAGGCTGCGCTAATTCTGCGGAGAGATCACCACCAGCGTGCGAATTTTCCAGCACGGTCAGTACTCTATGGAGGTCAGTAACACATGACTGGTACAGCCAGTGTCATCGGACGGTCTTCACCGGCTGCGCCGGGCTGGCAGTCTGTCCGGGCCAGTCGGTGTAACCACACACACGCACGCACGCACGCACGCACACAGACACACACACAGACACACACACACAGACACACACACAGACACACAGACACACAGACGCACAGACGCACAGACGCACAGACGCACAGACGCACAGACGCACAGACGCACAGACGCACAGACGCACAGACGCACAGACGCACAGACGCACAGACGCACAGACGCACAGACGCACAGACGCACAGACGCACAGACGCACAGACGCACAGACGCACAGACGCACAGACGCACAGACGCACAGACGCACAGACGCACAGACGCACAAACACACACACACACACACAAACGCACAACCACACCACAACGCACAACCACAACCACACACACACAACCACCCACAACACAACACACACACACACACACCACACACACACACACACACACACACACACACACACACACACACACACACACACACACACACACACACACACACACACACACACACACACACACACACACACACACACACACACACACACACACACACACACACACACACACACACACACACACACACACAGGGCCGCCGGCGGCTCCAGTTTTTTTTTGTGCTATTGTTGACACCTGCTATCCGAATATAATGACGTGGCAGTGTCACGCACACCGGGCACGGACCGGATACTTCCAAAACAGCATCTTGAACCCCCCCCCCCAGTGTATTATTGTACGCACTTGGGTGTATAAAGGAGCGAGCATTGGGTAGGAAGGGGCATCGGTTTAAAACACGCGATGAAAATAATTCCATTCCCTGACAGGAGAAAGCTGGGAGTGTCGACGAAAGAAGATTTTAACAATAGGTAAAAAGTGTGGTAAATGTGGAACATCAGGCAAAATACTCGACAGGCCAAGGCCATGCCATGTTAGTCTGGGTCAATATGATAACATTAGTTATGCTAGACAACCTTGTAAACGGCTGCAGACCGGCTGAGCCGTCTGATGCTCTAGTGCAGCAGTGGCGCCCGTCGATAGCCGGGACACCAACACCGGCATCCCGGCACGGCCAGTGCCATGGCTCACGCGGGCTACCTGGTACGTTAGTCCAGTGACCGACCTCCGGGCATGCATTCGGCAAAAGCAGTATATCTTCCAAGGGAGGCTCTGCACGCGGATGTTAAGCCTCAGCTAAGCTACCATGCCGCCCATAATAATCTGGACCGTCAGATATATATATATATATATATATATATATATATATTATATACCGATCCATATCATCACACATGCTGCTCACCCTCGGCTGCTGTAGACGCCGTCTTCACTTTGTTCGGGTCGAACTCGGGGTTGCCGATGAAGCGCTCGCGGAGCACCTTGATCACCTTGGGCGGGATATTGTCTTTGTCGAAGTTCATGAGGCTGTCCAGGAAGCGGGTATCGGCCAGCACCTTCTTGGATGGACCCCAGTAGTCCTCCACCATCTTGCCACTGCCGCCAGGATCGGGAATTCGGTCCGCCTTAAGGCCCTATGGAAAACATATTTATGACGATGTCCAAAACACCAGAAACAATATATTTCAGCTCTGACGTCGGCATTGTTCCTCACGCGCTGTCAGGTCAATGCCATAGGCACAGGTGATGATCCTCAAGATCAATCTTTACTGTTGACTGTCCAGTACAAGTTTCACGCACGACTGGACTGAAACGAGTCAGCTGTCGGGGCATCGTTAGAAGCAACCAGGGGCTCAGCCCCCAAGTAGGCGACGCGCTGGTCCTACCAGCGCCAGCAGTAGTACCCATAGGCAACACCTTTTATCCTGGTGCCGTGAGGATTGGTGTAACTACAGCTTTCATTAAGCAGCTATTTCCTTTCCATTCATCTCCACAAATCCAGTGTCTGGCACCACCCTCTCTATATTTGACCATCTCTGTATATGTCCCTGTCTGTCTTCGTATCTGTCTCTGTCTCACCGCTTTCTAATGCTTGATCTCACCGCTGCTCGCCTTGCATGTGATGTCTTGCCTGCTATTGCTTCCTAGAGCGATATGTCGTCATTTCATGACCACCTGTTTTGTCTCATCGTCATATCATTCTTAGTTTGGATGCGTGAGTAATATGCTGGTTCCCACGCCTGCTACAAAAGATCTTCACCTCACCTTTGAACTGTCGCAATACCATCGTGTTCGCACAAAGCTAAAGTTATACTAATTCATCTCTACCAACACATTCCATTTGTATGACGGCCCAAAGCTAAAAAGAGAAATAGCTCAGTCGAATGCCGAGGCCTGGACCTCGACCTTTTCACCTGGCCTGGAGGGTCAACATTAAGAGATGGATAAAAAGTTATGGATGTTTTATAGTTTAATAAGCTACGCGGTGATAAAAAACTGCATTTGTCCACGTCGCTGACGACAGATTTGTTTCACGAGTGATCGAAGCACCGCCTCCCTCTAACTAGGGGTTGTCGCGTACCGGTTACAGGTCGAGGGCTAAGCAAATTCTATCTTGTTTTCAAGGGTTATTTTAAGGGCTAAATTATAGCCGTGCGACATTGTGATCCAGTTCCCGGATCAGATTCCAGAACAAATCGAACTAATTTGCAGCCTGTTCATTCCATCATTAGCTAAAGCCATGCAATAAGGAGTGGGTGTCAGGTCGTCTTGCTGTATGGTGAAGCATTGGTTCGCTACGGCTAATTTACTTTCCGACATCCCTCCTCGTCACTATTTGTATCGCAATTGATACGGAGTAGTTGACATTTCTCGCAGTGGTCAGACAGTTGAGTGCACTTGAGCATTCTTCACACCCTCCTTTTAGAACGGTTCTGAAACTACAATTAGTTTCCTGGATAATGTAAGGCTAACACTTCACTATCCACCAATGATAATATCAAACTTGCCTCTTAATTACTGAGAAAACCAGTACGGTATATGCTGACGAACTCACGACTATCATGGCTCTCAATGATAAATATAATGGAAAGTGTCGTATTTGGTGAGGCACTCTAAGACTAGTGTCACATTTACTGGTAACATCACGAATGTCATCGCACTTAATAATACACCTAATGGCCAGTGTCGTATTTACTGAGGCACTACAAGACTAGTGTCGCATTTACTGGTAACATCACGACTGGCATCCCACTTAATAAGACACTTAATGGCCAGTGTCGTATTTACTGAGGAACTCCAAGATTAGTGTCGCAGTTACTGGTAACATCACGACTGTCATCACACTTAATAAGACACCTAATGATCAGTGTCGTATTTACTGAGGTACTTTAAGACTAGTGTCGCATGTGTCCAAGCCAGCTGTTGCGGTTACCCTGCCCTCAACATTGACCCTGATTGGCCTCACCTTGACAATGCAGATGGCCTCCATGACCAGCCGGACGCCGGCCGGCGGGCTCTTCATCGACTTCACCAGCGTGATGTCGTTGGGGGTGAGCGTGTTGAGCGCGCTCAGCGCCGACTCCAGGATCGGCATCGCCTCGGCTAGGTCGGCGTCGCACTCGTCTGCGACACCGGTCACATTCAGCTCACCGGCCGGCACGACATCGTATCAGACGGTACGCTCACCTATCAAATGGTGTCCATGCTTGGCGATTGCTACGGTGTACATGCACGTAGACATTGACACCATGCACGCGACAGGTTTCATTCGTTCCGGACAGTCCTGCACACGCCCTTGCGCTCTGGCTACCCGCCGTGACAAGTTGTTCACAAGGCGAGACTGCCCCGATACATCGAGATCTGTGTACAGTGAACAGGCAAATATGTCGGTATATGCATGTATGACGTACATGTGTGAAAACAACATCTCGAGTTCGAATGTATCGGTAAAACTCGCGAATCAGTTTAAACAATGGCAATCGACTGTTCGGAGTGGTCGACGGTGATAGATGAAGGTGCAATTAAGCCCAAACAGCTATTTGGCACATCTACACAAGAAGTGAGAAATACACGTGGCGTTATGTAACTCAACACATCAGCAATCCATCAAATAACATACAATTTCCCCTAAAGTCCTAGTGGCACCGGCTTAAGCTCTACCACGTGGCTAGTATATGAGGGCCCGACAGGCTCTTGAAACGCCCACACCACGAATCCGAAGGGTTCCTCCAACGGTAGGGTGGACGGGGGTTGGCCACTCACCTTTGATGGCTTGGGCAGCTGCCGCCTGCTCATTGGCCAACGCTTCGTCCCCCTTGACGACCAGCTCAACAGCAGCCACCTCCACAGAGTCCTTCTCCACCTGCTGCATTATCTCGTCTACCTGCAGTCAGCAACATGTGCTGTCTACGCGCAGTCTGCCACGCTATCAGTCCAATCTGGCTTGTCTCCCCTCCCCCTCTTGAACGGCACCGAAATGCATAGTGCATTCACCCGACTACAATGGCATTCTAGCAGCATACTGTTTGTCTCAATGTTCCATTTTGTCATTCGTTCATGCATTGTTAAGAGCCTTATCTCTCACCATTTTTCCTCCTTGTCTAGCGTTCTCACCATCTCTCTTAGTTCCAGCATTGATTAATACTAAGCAACATTGGCTCAGCCACGCCAAAATTATGTAGGAGGAATTCACGGTTGTAGATGCATTTCTTCCATTAAACGCACATAAGCGTAATGCTCTTAAACAATACCGAGCAAATCTGCCAGCCTCAGCTCCAATAGTGGCGTAACTAATTCCAGGCACATCGCGTGTCCTTTCAAATACGAAAATATACCTGTTACACTGGCGTTGGGGCCATTAACGTCCAGGGAGTGGTTTCACACCCTGCCATATTATGAATGATGAGCGGTCAGCGGTGGGCCGTGGGTCACGGGAGATACGATGGATGAATATCAGAAAGTAGTTCCATTAACGTTATGCAGTTACAACGTGTGCAATATATCAGTGTAAGTGGCAATAAAATTGACATCTGAAGGCAAGCCAACTTTAAAAAATACACTTCACATCACTTTGTATGGAGACAGTATAACGAATTGTAACTATGTTATTCACGCACACACTAGTGAGCATCTGGGCGCTCTTGTCGCGGCCGCATATTTCAGAGTTATTGAATCGCATCAGGCACCTGCCTTTCTTTCTTTAGCCAATGTCCGCATTAACACTGCTTCTGACGCCTAACGTGTGGAATCAGCAGCCGCGTTTACCATTTTAACAAACAGAGACGTTACACAACCAAGGGCGTCTTCTCGACGTCAAATTTGCTAGCAGCTACTTTATCCAATTTTGCGTCGTGACGACGATTTGGTAACAACTACATTATTAGATTTGGCGTCGAAGCGGCATAATTAGTCGCGTTTACAATGTTAGTCATACGTCAGAAGCGCAATACGCATTATTTCGCTGCCAAATTTGATAACAGTTTTGTGATCAGAATTAGGAGTCAAAATAACGATTTACTGATAATTATATAACCAGATTCGGTACGAAACCACGTCTTTAGCAGTTGTGACGTCTCTTTGTTTAATAGAGTCGTCAGTTGTACCCTTCCCCTCATTATTGGTGTTAGCGCTGTTCTAACAAATTCATTTTCAGTTACAAATCACAACCCAGCTTGCACCTCGATCAAATACATCATTGTGCAATACTTCTAGATACAGATAGTCATAAATTAGCTGGCACTGCTTCACGAAAGGTAATGAACAAACAAAAAAAAAAACACGCGGACACAGTTTGTCGACTATGTCAGGTTTCATCGGTAACAACACATTTAACGCGTACAATGGATGGGGAGCGAAATCAGATCCATGTTATTTATTTCGCGGGTAGCGAACAAACAAACCAGTTCGAGGGGTCGGTGTTTGACTCGGCTGTGATGAACTGAATTCCACACCACGTAAACAAAAATAAGATTGATCGGTAACACTTCAAATAGTTGCCACCAAACCAGTGATAGCATGTCAAACTCTAACAGCGTACATGGCTAAAAAATATCCGTATTTCCTGGTGGTAAAGCATTGGGTACATATTAGAAGTTAGTGATAATCACGAATCAGCAACAACATGGAAGTTATAAAAATTGCAAAGCTGTATTGTGAAGCTAAATTTGCAGCAAATAATCATGATCGCATGATCGCAGGGATCTCACCACGCAGCTAAGATTAGTACAGGTCAGCCCAGGTTGAGTCAACTTAGTTGGTAGAGTCCATTCCTGTTTCTTGTAGTACGTATATTTCAAAGCAATGCAACTTTACAACTTGTACAACTTTAGGTCGTTCCTTGATTGTAAAGAACCTTTATTATGTGTACCAAAATTATAATGTACCATCACCGAACTATAATATACCAAAATAAATATGGGAACATCACCCCGAGTGTTCCTGTATTTATTGCTATGTGAATCCCAGATTGACGGCAAATAAGCTTTGTGATCACGGGGTACCATTCCGCAGCTAAGATTAATCCAATTTAGGTCAGACCAGCATAAGTCGAGTCAGTTGCCAAAATAGTCCACTATTGTAAGCTGTACCCGATTGGCGCGAGTTGGCATTAATCGTCGCGTACCTGCTTGGAGGCGTCCACCAGCTGCGGCTGCAGGTCCGTCAAGTCCTTCTGCATGACGCTGATCTCGGAGGCGGCGCTGGCCAGCTTCTCCAGACCGACCTCGTAGCGGGATTTCTGGTTCAGCACCGCCCTGTAGGCAGTCCAGCGTTCACACTGCCCTCGGCTATTACGTGCCTCCACAGCACACTGAAGGAAATCAATTACCGGTCACAGCAGCAGCTCCAGATCGCCCAACACAGCAATCAAAATCGAAACCACATGTGTGCTTCGGGTCCTCAGTTTCAGCAGCGACATTGCAGTACATGGGCGTTGTCGCACATGGGATAGCTGCTACCCGAGCCCATGCACGATGCTGGTCCGTCCCACCTGCCAGGTGGTCTCATCTGACCCTACCAGGGACCTGCCATCAGCTGACTACCCTCGCTGACCACATGGTATGGGTGGGCAATGAGGGCAACATGGACGTGACTAGTGGCGATTCCGGACACTACCATAGTCGTGTGCGGCACCGGATGTGGCCGGAGTATTGAGTGGGCATCGGCGCGGTGCAACACGGCTCCGAAACGGGCGTTCCGTCACATGGCTGTACCGGAGGCCATGTGGGCATGGCAGGGGCGTGCAGTGATTGATCCAGTGTAAGGTGAGCATGTTGCGAGTAAGATAAGGGCATGACTTGATACTGATCACGGCATGGAGTGGCCATGCTGGGGTATGGTGAGGGTGAGATAGTTATGTGAATGAAGTGCTTGGGATATGATTAGTTATAATGTAGATGAGGGAGTTTTCATGTGGATATGAGGTGATTTTGACATTGGAGTGAGGTTGCTATGCTGTGGGTGTGGGGAGGATGAGGTTGATATGATGCGAATGAGGTGCTTGTAATGTGGGTAATTATAATGTAGGTGAGGGAGTTTTTATGTGGATATGAGGCGATTGTGAATGGCTCGTGAAATAGATATAATGTGGGTATGAGGTGATTAGGATTTTGACATTATGATGCCGTGATCAGGGCATGACAGAGGAAAAGAAGTAGCAATATCGACAGTCGAATGGCCAGCTCACTGTCTATGCTGACTGAGCAGAGACTTGTAGGTAGCAATCAGCTCCAGGTACGAGGTGGGCGTGACATAGTTATGGCGTCGCAACAGCTCCAGGAACTTGAGCGACATCGCCTCAGTAGACGTATGGAAGTACTGGCAGATGAAGATGCAGCCGACGCGCTCCTCCTCAGACATTGAGATGTCCTCCAGGAACTGGGTGGCGACAGCCTCCAGCGCGTCCGACGGCCATGGCTGCCGGCGGCGACGGTCGATGGACAACGGCCACTACCCGCTACCAACAACAAACAAACAAACATATCCCCGGGCCACTCCTCTCACACACACACACGCACGCACGCACGCACGCACGTACAACGCACACACACACACACACACACACACACACACACACACACACACACACACACACACACACACACACACACACACACACACACACACACACACACACACACACACACACACACACACACACACACACACACACACACACACACACACACACACACACACACACACACACACACACACAAATACACACACACAAATACACACTCAAATACACACACAAATACACACACACAAATACACACACACAAATACACACACACACACAAATACACACACACACAAATACACACACACAAATACACACACACACAAATACACACATACACACACAAATACACGCACACAATCTTTTGGCGACACCACACGCGATTGATTCATAAACCGCGAGCAGCTAGGCCGAATTCGAGCCGGAAATGGCAGGTGTCAAGGCGCGCGAGTTGACCAGCGGTCCGCCGGGACGATAAGATGCGGTGTCCCACCCGACTCACCACGCGTAGGGCAGAAGGCACACTGAAGGCGGGGGGTCACCTGGAACCAGTCGATGGTGCAGCAGTTGACGATGGCCGGGAAGCGGCGCAGCCGGTCCCGGAACGCGTCGCCGATCGGCGAGAACGCCATCACCACGTGCAGTTGGTCGCGCACGCGCTCCACGAACATGTTGAACAGCGCCACATAGCTGCCGTCCGTCTGGCGAAGCCAGGTCACATGCACTATCAACGGACGTCCCCAGTTGGCGTACCGCCCGCAGTCAATCACTGATCTAGAACACTCGCGCAACCTAAACACTCACGGCACATTGTATATGGCTTTGAGAATGTGAGCTAGATTCCTGAAAACAATTATGGAATATACAACTGGATGTATTAGGTATTAACTCCCTATATTGTCAATCCATTGGTGTTCTTGCGACGGCGACACCATGGCGACATAGCGATATTTAGACTCTAACAATCCAAAGATAAAGATATAACAAATGTCTTCCGGATAAATTTAGATGAATCTAAAATTATGCACACCACATGTACATGTGGTGTGCATAATTTTATAAATAACGCAACCAGATATCACCTAAAGATAAGGAAAGAAGAGAAAAGTTTGCATGTTTCACCTGATAACTAAGTAGAAGAGAATCAGCAAAATCGACGCATAGTTTCTAGTACACCTATATGCTGGGAGTTGATCGAATCTGTCGCCTACTCTATCAATAATTGAGTGACCGTGTTTGGCCGTGGATATGCATGGCCAAACACATTCCTATGATTGTTGAAGCAGCACCTCATGTGCTATGTTGCTGTTCTATGCTTTATCCGCACGTCAGAAACATACACGGCCAATTCCACTACCATGGATCGCAAGTCCAGCGCACCTGCATCGACTTGTCTTTCTGGCGATCCAGCACACGCATCTTCTCGCAGATCTCCACCTTGTCCTCGAGTGCGAACAGGTTGGGCACTTCGCCCGTGTTCAGTATGTTGTTCAGGTCCTCCACGAACGACTCCTCCTTGATCTACCGTGAGATGGGAGGGAGTGGGTCAGGAGAGTGTTGCTATCGTCGCTTTATCACCGGGCTGTTTTCAGTGATGCGGAGCATACGCTGGTGGATCACGGTGTGACCCGTGCCGCATGTAGGGCAGAGCAGCAGCATGTCTCTGGCCTGACTGTGTGTCGCTTGATACATGTGCAGGGTGTCGCTCCCCACTCCCATCTGTGTGTCGTTGAACAGAAACACTGTGTCGCTCTCTGGCCCACCTGTGTGTCGTTGAACAGGAACACAGAGTGCTTCTCGCCGAACCCAGCCTTGCTGAGTACACTGCGTAGGTCGTCCAGCCATTCATTCTTGCCATACGTCTTAGAGATCTCTACCTGAGGATCAAACGGATACCATCCCTTGATCGTGCGGGGCCAATACAAATCCTCGCCAGTGAAGTGATGTTGCGACACCTTGCCTTAGAAATATCTACCTGAGAGCGAAACGAATATCAGCCCTTGATCATGTGGAGGCTGATATAATCCCTCGCCGATGAAGGGCCGCTGCGACTCTGTCAATTCCAAACTATGCGAGATGGCAAAACGAGACAAAGGCGAGCGGGCAGCTTGTAACGTGGGCTCACGTTTGACGGCTTGTTTTACGAATCGGGTCCTTTGTTTACCTTATATGCAAAGATGTATATATATATATATGTATATGTTTATACATATATACATGTATATATGTATATACGTATATGTATACACTACACATATATATATATATATAACTATATATGCATGCACATATATTTACATGCTACACACATACACTTATATATATATATATATATATATATATATATATATATATATATATATATATATATATGTACATACATTTATATACTACATATATATATATATATATACACATATATATATATATATATATATATATATATATATATATATATATATATATATATATATATACATGCGCGCACACTCACACGCACAGGCACACCGTCCTGATAGCCTGCCCTGGCTGACCAGCAGCGTTATCCGACCAACACCGACCTGAAACAGGTCACAGTCGCAGATGTGCGCGGCCAGACGCGTCAGCGACTGCCGACCAGAGCCGCCGACGCCCACCAGCAGCGCGTGGCCCCGCGGCTGCTTCAGTACGCGAGTCACGCGCGACAGGTGCTCAATGGCGAACTGGAACAGCACCAGCTTCATCGGCTTCTTGCTCATGTTGTTGTACTCGATGAGGTAGCCGTCGACGACATTGCGTAGGAACTCCAGGTCCTGGATCTCCGTATAGTTGCGGGGGTCAGCCTTGGGGTCCGAGAAGTCGCAATACATGAGGCCGCGTAGGTCGTTCTCAGTTACCTGCGGGCAGATCGGGTCAGCTCGGATCAGAATAACTTAAAGCAGCTAGGATAACACCAAAGTGGAGAATGCTCTACGGTGTGCAGGAGTGTTAATACTCTACGGTGTACAGGAGTGCTAATGCTCTACGGTGTTCAGGAGTGCTAATGCTCTACGGTGTACAGGAGTGCTAATGGTCTACGGTGTACAGGAGTGCTTAAGCTGTTCCCCATCTGCGAGAAGGATCAAATACTACGCGTAGCCAGGTTGGCTTTGCCATAACCAAGAGCTTACGTTAGGGGACGTGTTTCAGAACCAAACCAAATCATGCAGTGTCGGTGGAAGAGCAACCTGTGCAAACTTAGTTCGATCATAATCGATACCTCCCTGAAAAGTCGGCTGCAACTTCTCTGGGTGTTGACCACTTCAGATCAGCCCATCAGTTGCCGAGTCTTACCGTCCTCATGTTGTCCAGTTCAAGGGGTCCCAGTCAACTCACCTCTCTAGTAGTGTCCCAGACATGGCACGCTGCCGTGCGCGGGTCTTAGTGTCTTGAGCTAAGATCGACGGATCTTGGTGGTCGGGTCTCAGTTGCCGGGCCCTAATGACCTGGTTTCCGTAGTCAGATCTCGGGAACGGGAACACAGCAGCGGACCTCAACGGCCAAGCCGCATAAGTCGTGCCTTATCTACCTTGCCATCGCCGTCTGAGTCAAGTCGGATTAGCAGCTCATCGATATCGTCCTCGAGCTTGTCGGTGGTCACCTCTCGCAGATGCTGCACCAGCCAGGCACGGTCATCGTCATCCACCAATCTGTGGCCAGGTCTACACATCAGCGGTCCGTGGCCAGGCCCATAAAATACTGGTTCGTGGTCAAATTCACGTGACGCAGGTCCGTCGCCAGGTTCACATATCACTAGTCAGTTGTCGGTTCACATAGCAATGGTCCGTGGTCGGTTCTCATAGCACTGGCCGGTGGTCAGGTTCACGTAACACTAGTAGACAAGGCCGCGGTCAAGTTAGTATCAGTCTGTGGCCAAGTTCAGATAACTCCGGTTCGTAGTCAGGTACAAGTAACAAACCCAAGCGTGAAGTCAGAATCGTATTGCGTTAGTCTGCTGCCAAGTTTGCATAACATCAACCTGTGGTCGGGCTCACATAGCACCGGTATGCAATCAGCTAGTTAGCATAACATCAGCACGTGGTTATGTTCCCGAAACACAATTCTGTGGTCAGGCTCACGAGACACAAATATGTGGCCAAGTTCACGAAACACAAGTATGCGGTCAGGCGGCATCAGTATATCCCAAGTTCAAACAACACCAATCTATGGTCAGGTTCACACGACACCCAAACTGCGCCCAGGTTCGCATAACGTCAGTTTGTGGTCAGACATATCCGGCACAAGCCCGTACTCAGGTTCATATCAGTCTGTGATCGGACTCAAGCAAACGCTTGCCTTCCGCCACGGCCAGCCGTTCATGATAGGACAGCCACCGACCAACACGTGTGTCGACAGCTGTGCCTGGGTGTCGCCACGCCGAATGGTCCGACGTGGAACGCCCGACCCGGGAACTAACCAGCACACCAGCTGGACAACAATCTACCTAATATAATGTTGTCAGATGATTTGCTCGCCTTGCATGTATGTATGCACGGAAAACACAGGGACGTGCCCCACATATTACAACATTCCATCATTAGCATCGGCCAAAACACATCGACAAGCCGACAAAGAACTGGCAGGCTTCTAACAACACCGGAAATTCAAGGAGGTTCACTTAGTCGACCGCCGAACAAAACAGCACATTTCTGATGTTACCAATACTTCACCACAGGCCGGTGCTATTTGAAGTTTCCCACCAAACTCGGGGGAGAGATCCGGACCAGAGCATCTTCAGGCTTAACATAGAAATTACAAATTTATATCAACAGTGCATAAAACAATAATGGGGCCGAACCCACCCCATCACCCGACGCACCCGAGATCTTTAGCCATTGATGTCGCCGTTAGATGACATGATATGCATTGTAGGGTCCACAATGCATAACTGAATTATGAGTAATTGATATAACAGTGACGTTAGGCGTCTGCCCACACCGTTATTCCGCATCACGCATAAACACGCACGCACCGGTGGGAACGTACAACAAACACACATACACACAATACAACTGGCAAAACTTTGTTAACGTTACGGTCAGTCAGAAACGGATTGTGATGGGTGCTGCATCAGAGCACACCTGCCGACCAACCGTAACCAGACGAGCAGTCGAACAGGCTCCGCCGCACGAACGTTGCCAGACTCAGCTCTCAGTTATTGTTTCGGTCAGCACGGCCAACCGGCCGGTTACAGATACATTTACGAGAAGTGCCATCTAACAGACCTATGGTCGAATAGAGGCTGGTAGAACTTTGTATTAATGTCGGCTAAGTTACTGCAGATATTTTATCACATCCAAACTGAAACTAAGGTCGTCATATTAGGAGACGACTGACGTTGTACAAAAAAAAAACACTGAGAAAACCTCGGAAACTATCACTTCATTTATCAGCACAGACAAACACCAAACTACCTATCATAGTAGACCAGCAGTGCCGAGTTCCACGCAGTAGACTCGCAGGACCAAGCTACCTGTCATAGTGGCACAGAGTTACCAGCCGTAGTAGACCCGCAATACCGAGTTACATGTCGTAATAGAGCTGCAGCACCGAACTATGTCACAGTAGACCCGCAACACCGAGCTAAATGCCGTAGTAGACCAGCAGCACCGAGTTACATGCTGTAGTAGACCAGTAGCACCGAGTTACATGTTGTAGTAGACTAGCAGCGCCGATTATGTGACGGCTCACACCGCCAAATTGATAGCGTTTTCGGAACGGAACGTAAGCGGAGCGTGCATAATCGGAAAGTCCTGAAGAGATAACATGAACGAAATGGTTTAGTCTTCGTCACGTTCGCATCGCAATTCGCATCGGTCTGAAACTTCTCATGTATTTAGATTATGATCCAGTGCGTGAGTATAAACATGTATCAGTCAACATCCGCACGCCACGGAAGTCGCAGCTTCCCACTGTATACCCGAGGGTTGAATATCCCTCAAGGTAGCCACGTGCCCACGGTGCAACACACTGGATGTATCAAGACATGTTTACATCAACCTGATTACTGTACCACCACGATTTCGTGGGATATACCTATCTACTTCGCCATTTGGCGTTAGGATCAGCTGATGGAGTTAGCCGCGGCATCGGTAAAAGTGAATACCTAGAATATTGATGATGAAGTAGGCTGTTGGGGCGCCGATTTATGTAAATCAGCACGGGTAGCAAACCTTTAGATGGATTGAAGATGTAGCATCAGTTACCAGTATTTAGGCCCTGCCCATATTAGTCCACGTTCTATAATGAATGCTTTGGAGGTAAACAAAACGCTGAAAACCAGGGCACACCAAAGATGGGAAAATAAACTTTAATGACCTACGCCCAGGCGCCCTTGGATAGCATGCATACCTACTGTATGGATCTATAGAGATATAACAATAAAACAATAATACAACTATAATAAAGATTTCCTACTTACTCACGTTTTCGTGCAGGTCGTCAGTAACGTTTCGATGATACCTACTTCTGGTTATCGGTTTTCCGCAAATAAATATCCGAAGCAGCAATATATACGCTTCTATTATGTTGGGTGACCGCAAACAGATGAAATGAGTTAATCTTTCGAACAATACGTTCCATTCAGTAAGCGATCGTTTTACAAGCGGTATATGATGGTCAAAATGCACCGGTGTCCACAGTATTTCGATTGAACACCGCAGAACTGTTCGCTACCATTACGCTACACTTACCAAATGATTACGTTCGGCTTCCGTTCCGTTCCGTTCCCAAAACGCTGACAACTTGCCACTGTGAACCGGCCTTTATCTGTCGGTAGACCTGCACCACCGAGGTACATATCGTAGTAGACCCGCGACACCAAGTTACCTGCGGTAGTAGACCATTAGCACCGGGCTATCTGTCGTAGTAGAACTTCAGCACCACGTTACCTCCCGTAATAGATGAGCAGCACCGAGTTACCTGTCGTAGTAGACTCGCATCACCTCGTGTATCCAGAGTCGCTTCAGACTGACGAGATCCTCCACCGCCTCCGGCACTGACAGCAGCACGCCCTGGCAACAGCACCAGACTACAATCGCACGTTATCTTGGCTTCAATCACTCCCAGTCGGCAACATATGGCGGATTACGGGCACACTGGAGCACACTAAGCTACACAATCGTTCAAATGCTTTGCAGTGCACGCTTTTATAACAACCCACAACGGCTCTTTGAGAACATAGGCAATGCGGGCAAAGGAGCACGCGGATCGCCCGGACGGATGGCGGTTAAAAGGTACACATACTCTATACAGATCCGACAAACGGAGCTGTGGGACATACCTGCATCACGCGTGAGAAATCACGCAAATTAAAGAGGTAGTGCGACTTCTTGGGTGTGGGTAGCAAGTTGGTCATGGCCGTCTTGTAAACGGACAATGTGGCGCCCACCACTTGATCAATACTCGGGTCGAATTCTTTACCGAAGCCTCTGAAAAATAAGATCACAGTCAACACTGAAGTCGTACTCAAGTACACTGAAACAAAATGCTAATTTTGACTAACCTACACGGGAATACAACGTAGATGTTGCCACCAGCTACACGATGCACAATACATGATCTCTATTGAAAACCGTGAGTGTGACTGATTTTAACCAATCAGGCTCCTAGACTTCGATGGGAGCCCTCGAACGGCGGAGCCTGGTAGCGACTCGGACCAACGCCGAGACCAGCCGAGATCGGCCAAGTCGCCATGATGCGACGAATAGCCAGTGAATGAACCGGCCATTGCCGCTCAGACACCAAGCGGAAAACGAACTTCCTAGGTAAAACGTATACCTGTGAAAATGAAGTCACGGGATCCCAAGCAGCGACACACCATGAGGAAATAGTTGCGATTGCATCCGTAGTATTTCGAAAGAGAGCGGGAAGTGGAAAAAATCCTTCTGAGATTTGGGGCACGCCACGGTAGCGGCACTAAACACTCCGGGCAGGCAGCGTCACGGAAACTCTGGCTGGAGGTCGAGCACGACCACAAGTGCTGCAGCCGATGCACCAGCTTTCGTGCTGACAACTTCACCTAGGTCCCGTCTAAAGTAACTTAGTGTCGAAATGCAAGTTCAAAACTCATCCGATTGCCATCACAATCCCAATTTTCAACGATATGATTGTTGACATCATTCATACAGAATACATCATCCACATCAACTATAATTTCATGCTTGGCGAGTCAGTGGTTCAGCTGCATTCATATTCGAACACCCAGGATATTTTCAGAAGCTGGAATCACTGCATGTCTGATACCTAATTTGGAAACTTCAAGTGTGATCCTTGAACATTCCCGCGGTATGGGCAGCAATGTATATAACGTGCCTGCCTACATACAGTTCAATCGCTGAATAAATTGCGTCGTTGAACAATGAACGGCGGGCTGGCAAGTTGCAGCAATGTATATAACGTACCTGCCTACATACAGTTCAATAGTTGAATAAATCGCGTCGTTGAACAATGAACGGCGGGCTGGCAAGGCCTGACCGGATACCCACCTGGTGTCCAGATGCCACAACATGATGCGCGAAAAGATCACTTTCATCGTCTCGTCGTCGAATTCATTGATGCTGATGAGGTTAAAGTGGCGCACAAACCGCGGAGTGACGAAGTTCCGGCCACCTCCCGGCGGGCTCATCGCCGCCATAATCTGACGATGTACAAGGCACATTATGGTGTTAATACGCTACATGGAGGGGGGGGGGGGAGGGTCCGCCCACATGTCTGGTTTTTCGTACATAACTCCAGATTTAACCGGTCCATATACGCCATTTTTGCGTACCTACTTACGAATGACCCGCGCGTTGTTCAAAGCAAGACAAACGGAAATCGGCGCAACATTTTTTTTCGAGTTAGGGGCCGTTAAAGTTGAAAAATCGTAGCTCCGGACAACAAAGGTCAGCACTAATGCGCTTCCCGTATATTGGCAAATGGAAGTGTTCTTGGCAACACTAGATACTTGTTTGATGTATAGTTATGGTATATAGTTTCAAGGCCATGCTATGTCACCGAGGTCATGTCAGATGACGTTCATGAAGGGTTAATGGAACCAAACTTGGTCAACTGGAATGTTGTCATAAGTTCAAATGACTGGCATGCCATTGATGTCACTGCATGTTACTCCCTACACATTTTGAAAACTGCTGTTTGTCATTGTGTACATAAGTGTTTCCATACTTTATTCATGTACTTTACACCTTTCTTCACGAAGCCGATTGCGCCGAGCCGCCCGACGGAGCAGTCGGACGGGCGGCCCGGTTCCGGTAACTGGAGCAGGTAATGACCTGATAAAGTGCTGCTATTTAGGTGACCTGAGGTCAAATTCCGGGTGTAGTATTTGTATTGCATCATTAGTAATGTCCAAAACATCATTAACACTCATTTTGGAGCACTCATACAAAATCGCAGCGATCCATAACAATGACAATACAAGTCACGCAAAACGAGATTGTTTTACATGTGACCTCATTTGGCCTTGAAGATATTGACCTAAGGTCATGAAATTTACACATATTAGGGTTCACTACGGTACACATCCACCTTGCGAACTTCGTTACTCTAGTTTTAAAAGGAGCCGAGATCTTAAGGGAGTCGGGATGAGGCCCCTCCAGAGCGCGTAATTTACAGAGGTCCTCCAGGGCGCGTGTTAACTAACGGTGGCACCCGAAACTGCACGACATACCGTGAAAACTGGAGCCCGTATAATGCTCTTAAAATGCATGATTGAACAAATGACATCAGCAATAAACTGATATTCACTTCACTAACACATCTAAGTTCGCCGTTCAGATTACAGTGTCTCCGGCCAAGTCTGACATTTTCGAAAAGATGGAAGGAAGGAGATGAAGGGGATAGTGTGAAGAGTAGCTAACTAGGATAGGTAGTGGGGCAGGGACGATGAGTGGATGTGGTCGTAAACGGAATATCTAGTCTATCAGCTAATAGTATGCATGGTATGGCATTCTCCACTTGACCCGGATTATGGCTGGATATCGTAGTTAGGTGCACCTGGATCCCTTGTAAGTCAAACTTCAAAATTTGTAAGCAGTTATGCACGTTTTCCACCCAGGTTACCGGCGGAAATACATGCATATGAAGAAAACGCAAACGGTTACAATTTCGATAATATGAAACAGTGCCCGTATGCTTAACACAATAGCGTCGTCTTGGTCTGCTTGACATGAATTTGGAAGGAATGCAATGAGAACGAATGCACGTAGCTGGGAATTAGACTCGCTCGTATTAAATGCATGCTCCAGTACGCAATACATCGCAAGCACATCGAACGGTAATACGCCTTGCGGAATTTCAGAAACCTTATCCGTCTGTTGGTGAAATATTACTGCCTTCAAGTCGCATGAATGAACGCTGGTTTACAAGGCAGGATGTTCGGATGGCATCTTCACTGTAATCACACCCGTGCCATTATCGATTCGCTGTGACTTTGCGACTGGATTCATAGACCGTCAAAAATAAGAGCTAAGGGTCGCTAGGGACGACACCGTTCTATCTAGGGCTAGAAACAGTCAAAACGTCTTGCCTCCTAGGACTGGTGCTAGACACTGAGTTTCTCCGGAACCAGAGACAGCTGAATTATGTTCGTGCATACACTTCTAGGCTAAACATGAAGTCTCCGAATCTTGGGCTTTCTTTTCACAGTGCAGAGAATGTGGATAACCCAACATCTCCCCTGACAATAGGTTTTGATCGAGGATAGATAGAGACACGAGGAATACTATGTCGTTGTTCCATCTTTGAATTTTTAAAGCTACATGAGGCATTGTTGTCTATACTTTTTGGTTGAGTCTCCAGGTCAGGTCAAGTAAGCAAATGTCGGAGGGGCCTCAGTTACTCGGTTGTCGCCATAGTTTTCAGATCTTAGTCGTGAAACGGATGATATTTTGTGGTTCAGTACAGATGAAACTGAAAACTGAAGACTTCGGCTAACGTCATGACACGCACACAGAGATCAAGGTCGAGGTCACCGATCAAGTCAAGGGAAAAATACCAGGTAAAGCGTGGTGCAGTACTAAAGTTCACCACATTCGAAAGAGTTAGTTAATCATTTGGGTTTTAGGGCGCATCAACTGCAGTGGTTATACAGCGTCCATAACTACATTCGAAAGAAATCAAAATTCATTTTTATCATAGATCACTTAGCTTTTCTCCCAAAAATATCCCACATTTTCAAACCGACTTTGAAAACTTCCTCACGCCAGGAACTAAATATGCACGCAAAAATATCCTGGCAAACACCGATTTAGCCGCCTTTAATAACTTTTTAACTATATCTGCTATGGCTTGTTTCAGATAGATGCTTCGATACACGTTGAAAATTGTGTTTGGACGAAGTTGTAAACTGACTTTGACTTGCTTTAGCTGCAGCAGGTTGAATATTTACCGGAAATATTCAATATTACTATCTTGCGGCACCATGTGCACTCATCAATCGTCGGAATACACACAACCTCTCAGAACGATATCTTAAACAGCTTGATATTAATATCTGAAATGCCATATGGGAGGGTGCAATGGACCACCCGTTATCGCGAGGCCCACTCTATGTGGGCCTCGCGATAACGGCACGACCTATTGTTTGTATTTATTGGTAACGCCATCACCTATCACCTATTCAATAGCATCACCTATTGTATCGGCCTTAGAAAAGAAGAAAAGAGAGGACCAATCAGCAGAATTGTAACACTTGCCGGAAAAAATAACACCTGATGTTAATAAAATTTGCATCATATCGACCTAGCGTCCCAGGATCTTATTCATCACCTTGTTCCACCACCTCGTCATTTCCTGGTGATCTTTTCCCCGACGCTTTCTTCTCCATATCTTGTATTGCGTGACTTTAAAATGGCCGGAGTTGGTCGAAGATGTTAGTTTTGAAACCACAATCCAAAACCGAGATTGTAAAAACGTGATGGGGTTTACATTCTAATCTTTCATAGAAAATTTTCACGTGATACACATACAAATGCCAAGAAACATGCGTGCATATGTGAAATAAACGCTTTGGATTATACAAAACAAATTTAACGGAAATGTTTCCAGGACATGGGGAAAGGCAGGACTTTGACTTGGGTATATCCAAACTATGTTGCTCATAATGGTTTTCAGTCGGATGCGAAACTAAACGCGAAACTATATATACATACATATATATATATGTATATATATATTATTATATATATATATATGTATATATGTATGTATATATAGTTTCGCGTTTAGTTTCGCATCCGACTGAAAACCATTATGAGCAACATAGTTTGGATATACCCAAGTCAAAGTCCTGCCTTTCCCCATGTCCTGGAAACATTTCCGTTAAATTTGTTTTGTATAATCCAAAGCGTTTATTTCACATATGCACGCATGTTTCTTGGCATTTGTATGTGTATCACGTGAAAATTTTATATGAAAGATTTGAATGTAAACCCCATCACGTTTTCATATATATATATATATATATATATATATATATATATATATATATATATATATATATATATATATATATATATATATATATATATATATATATATATATATATATATATATATATATATAGGGACAAATTCAGGACGGGATATGGGGAAGGAGCCAAATCCACATCGCAGTGATATGCAGTGTGAAATACCGTGTTCCTTTTAGCTACAGGTGGGCGTGTAGGAACTATTTACGCCCGGGATTGATGTTTTCCAACGTATCTAGTTTAGCTCCCTGAAACGGAACCCTGGATCCGCCCATGACCACATTGTTTCATATTCAGATAAGGTGGCGTGAATAGCCTTGCTTTCGATATGTCTGATCCGGCGGCTATAGTTTATGCAATTGTCGGTAAGGTTTGGGCTGTCAGTTCCTGTTCGGGTTTCTGAAACTGGCTACGACTAACTTCATTCACACATTTTGGTTATTTTAGTGATGAATGAACTAAAGCAGGTTGAATGGCGAAGCCAAGGGAGTTGATGGGCAAGCTAATGTTTTCCGTAGACAGCAAAAAGGGCTGTTTTTGCAAATGGTTCCTTTCCTTCTACATCTGACATCACATTGCTAAGATCACATTGTTTTATGTGATTGCATTGCTTTGCTTTAGGTGAGTCAAACTACCGTAATTAGATAGCATTATATATAAATCTTAGCCCGTGAAGAAACTTAGTTCGTGAAAACAATTATACGGTCAATGTAGCCCCCCCCCCCCCACGTCATTGTAGCCACCTATGACTAAATGAACTTGCGTAATCGAAATCGGTTCGCCATGTGGGAGCTACAATCAAACCAGAAGTGCCACTCTTCCATCCCCTCCCCTTGCTCGTCCCTGTTAAAATTGTATAAATGTTTTCTCAAGAAGCGTGGATCGCATTATGACGAATAGCGTGCCGCTTACCGTTAGAAAATATCGGATTCATAATTTTACAAATATTGAGATGGTTCGGAATCTCCTCCTGCAAGCCACTGATGCGTAAGACGTCGCACCAGGAAAATAGTGCAGCTTGGTTAGGTTACGTTAGGCTGCGTATCGTAAGCTACGTTAGGTTACGTATAGCAATACACAACTTTGCATTATTTCCCATTTTTGCGTCTTGGATCCGCCGTTTCCAAAATGTTTTCTAAAAATTTCGTTCGCGATATAAATTATTGGTCCATTGGTTAGCGAAATCACACGGGGGACAGCTTATGGCACCTTCCCACCACAGGGCGAATAACCATCACTAATTAATCGACAGCTTAGTCAGGGCAACAGCATATGCTTGTCCAAGTCACGCACAAATGACAAACAACGGTGATACACGGTGCTGGACAGCATAGCACTCCATCATGCGAGTGACGTACATCTACGGCATCGCACCCAGGTCCGGCTCGCTTTGACGTCGACTGACATCATTTGCACACTGCGATATAATGATGTGACAGGACACAGTGACGTTACCATGCCACGTCGCGCATGTGTGCATTGATCCGTAAGAGCGTACGGCGAGTGTACATGGCATGCGAGTATATTTTGCCTCAGAAACACATTTCAGTCTGGTTCCGAGCCCGAAACCACGTATCTAACGCCACACAAAAATATATTCAACAAGCCTTGCATGCTTCTGCATCACTTCAGCACTGGTAAGGTATCAAATTAATCATCCCAGTCGTACCCCACTCTTGCGTGGTTAGATCCTATCCTGGACTTATACCAGAACCGACAGGGTCAAGTCGGCAGTTACACGGTCACAAGCCTGAAATATGAATAGTCTTGGACAATACGCGGTGTGCAAAACTGTGACCGGGCACAGTGCAAACCAGTGCATGCTTCATTGGAGCCATGTTGAAACGGGGACTTGGTGGGCTGGACTAACCTGCATGTCGATTAGTTTGAAGGGAGTCACGTCCTTCCTGTCGTACCACATCCAGTGGTCGAGCCACTGGCGCAGCAGCTCGATCGGTGGTTGTGCGCCGTACGTCTCCTTCAGAGGCATGTTCAGATCGTCCACAAATACCACTAGACTTTTACCCAGTGGCGGGCCCAGCACGCCTGCCCAACCGCGCAAACATGTTATTCGTGGCAATCAGCTGGACTATGCCTAAAATATGCACTCGTCTTATTTGTGGTCCTCTCTTGCTATAATTACAATTGTTAATAGTACTATTTGTATTCATTATTACTAATAAGAGCAATGATTTCATCAATACAATTCGCAAGAACAAAATGTAATAGCAATATGAACAAACGGGGCTAACAACAGGATCTATTCACAACAAAAATGGCAATTACTGTACTCAACGGCAAGAAAATGATAAGATAACAACAGCATACAATGGACACAAGTAAGCGAAAATGCATACATATGTACGGCTGATCATACTCACACAGGAGTACAACGAAAACTACCAATAAAGGCATTTACATGATGCAAGTGTTGCATGAACAGTTGCATGACCATTTATGGTGAGATCTTAGGTGAAGAATAGGGCATGACAGACAATGCAGTTCCACCATCAACCACCAAACAATTAGCTTACTTTCACATGCTTCCCGGCACCCACTTTCTCCCGACTTGTGTCAAGTGGTAAATAGGTAGCACCAGCTTCGCTGGAAATCTTCCACCTCTAAGTGGCGCCATGGTAACCGATGTTATAATTTTCTGCGAGAACAATACGCATGGCGATATGCTGAAGGCACTACATCAACAACTAACAACTCCAGCTGGCTGTCCGCCTACTGCCAGCCGTGGCCACCAAGCCAAGAGCTGACCTTTGCGTCTTTTGTCAAGCTTGCTGACAATGATGTCTTGGGTCTGGTTGGCCGACGTCTGTGCTGAGAAATTGACGATCAACGGCAGGTATCGGTCCTTGTGCATCTTATTCAGCATGAAGTTCTGCGGGGCATCGATGCCGACGTGAAGCGTGCATAACGGTACAGTACAGATGTGGGATTGATAACGTCCAACCAAGGGACATTGTGGTGAGTCCTAACACCAGTCTAGAAAGAAGAATGTCGGAGTTCCAGTTTAGAGCTCGTCAATATTGATTGACGACAAAATGCACTGATTTGCACACAAAATGCACTGATTACAACACAAAATGCACTGATTTGCACACAACGTCCGTCTAGCAGCTCTAAGAGCTCGACTCGTAGCACGACGACCTGTGTGGACGTCCCCTACCCTGCCTTAGTATTTCAGCCATCACATTTCAACCGAAATAGAGGGTTAACCGGCTGACGGCTGGCCTGATCAGAAGGGACCTGAGGAGACAAGGCGGCACGGTCGGAACTTTGACAGACGGCGACAGACGACAGACGGCGGGCTGGGGGTTAAGCCTGGGTGCTCTCTGACTCACAATGATGTAGATGCTCTTGCCGGTGCCGGTGGGTCCGCAGAGCAGCAGCGGTTTGCCGTGGTAGACGAGCAGCCGCATCAGCTCCGTGTATCGCACCGTGTCGACGGTGGGCACGATGATCTGGTTGACCATCATATCTCGCGGGATGGGCGGCAGCGACTTGAGCGCCACCGTCCACAGCTCCCAGAAGCCGTGGTCCTGTCGGGGCGTTCACCTCAAAATGGCACCTCTCACCAGCTACAGTACGTAGCCAGCTCCGCGCACGGCTGGCGTGTTCGGAATCCATTTTCCGTTTAAAGTCGGATAGCCGTATGAGTACGAACCATCATAGTTACGCCACCACACCACCGATTTCTCCTCCCCCCAAGAGCCTAAACGGTACTAAACCATAGTTCATTTAAAGGCTTATTATGACCTCATTTATGGCATAAAATATTACCGAAACGAAACAGTTTTGATAGCCCAGTAACAGGCCGGTTCAAAACATGTGATGAAGTTGCACGCGGCCACCACAACACAAGCCAGGACACATGCGCTCGTCAACTCAGACCTACCGACAAGCCATCCGCACACAAATTCTGGTGCTCTCATCGCGTACCGTTAAAACCCAACCCGACGACCGCGTCGGAGCAGATGACTGCCTTACTTCAGCAGCATGCCCAAGTCCCAGCGGCCACGACTCACTTCAGGATTGAACTTGTAGTCATATACGCGTCCTTCTCGCGGGAACGGTAGCAGGAAGGTACGCCGTGGAGGCGCCACCTCGTCCATGTGAAACTCCAGCTGAAACAATCGTGGGCGTTGCGGAATGAAGAGCGGATTAATATGATATGTCGTGATAATGTAATGACAAGTAGCGTAGAACCAAAATGCAGCTGCACACTTACTGATCCATTGAGTATGTCGGTCACACTAACCACATCGACTTCTCGTCGACCAGTTTCGCAAGATGGTTTCACATCGTTCCAGGTCCGATTTTTTAAAATTAATAACTACCATTATAATGTGACGCTATACGCTACATCCCTAAACTAACAGACTTTAGTGTCTTGAAATGTATTTTCCGTGCGATGAGTGTTATGCATAGAAGCTAAATCTAGTAAGGGACTCCAAAACAAGTCTGAACAACAGTAATGAAGCCAAGTTGAAATGCGAGTGATGGAATATGACGATTTTTATATCATAAACGTTGGAAAACAGGGATGGTAAACATGTTATCTGTTGTGATTGAATGCTACGTACTTTGTGGAAGTTAACTGAATAATTAGAAACTTTGCCCTAAGGCATGGAAAAGCTCGTATGAGGTGTTCGCCTTGGGCAACACCTAATACTTCAACTGGGCTGAAATGTGGGAACTTGGGCAACCTGGTAACAAAATGTGTATTGTCAGATTAATGAAATGTATGTGCCAGATCAGGAAGAATGAGCCTGCGTCCAGCCTTCCGGTTCTGATTGTTTCCATATTTTCCATTTCTAGTTGCTTACATCTCCACTGGTATGTGCAAATATCGTAGTCAGTTCGTGCCTCGTCCAAATATGCCGCGTTCCATGCGTGACCATGAGGCACTGTTTCAGCCCAAGACACTGGGACATCGGCACCGTGTGTGCTGGGTACAGCTGGGAAGTCCTGCAGCGGCAGTACAACGACATTGCGCATAACTGCAACGGTTTCCATGAATTGCTTCAGGAACACAGTAGCTTTTTCTTGGTCCTGGGCCAAAGTGCAGGCAGGATTGATTTTATGAGATACATTTCACGATTCTTCGCAACACCGCATCCCGAAAGCTTCAGTGCCACTCCAGGATTACAGTGTTGCCCTCGAATGATACAATGCCAGCACTTGATACTCAAAACAGGATTCAAGTTCATCGACAAGTTATATTTTATGAATTACTTGAGTGTCTTTAGCACTATTAATTTAAAAAAACTTTCATTCCACGCTATCAAGATGTGAAGACTTGGGATGTGACATCTCTGCTTGAATAATTAACATACCCTTACAACTTCACTTACAACTCCGTGTGCCATGTAGCTATTAATATCATAAACTAGTTGTTGTCTACTTCTCCGCATGTGCATCTCAGGAGGGTATGGGTTCGTGACACGGATGACAAAGTCAACTGAAACTAGTTTAGCCAAGCTAGTGACCAAAACTGTGTTCAACTGGCAAACCCTCTTAACCCTAGTATAGTTTGCCGCAAATTAAGAATGTTATTTGCGAAACCAAAGTTCTTGCATTCAAATAAAACTGACACCAAATAGAGCAGAAATACATTAGTTATACATTTGGAATGGATGCCAAAAAACATAAATGGATGCCAAAAACATTTACGAGTCAGCCGATCTCGAAGCGTGGGGGTCGATGTCCAGTGTCCCTAGAACTAGTGAAATATCTAAAGCTAGTTTACGTACGCATCTGCAGATGCCTGGACAAGGTGGAGCAGTGCGTGATCTGAAATATGATGATGTGTACAAGATTAACATATATCACCGTCATAAGTTACTGACCCATAGTGAATAACCGTCAGGATTTATTTTTCGGTCGAGAAAGGCACCTTTCAAATCATGTGCCCGCCGCAGTCATCTCATGACCACATCATGAGCTGGTGCATGTGACGGCTATATTCGTGCACTACAAGCATTTGAATGGGCCCTGGCGAAATGTCATTGTTGAGCAAGAGTCATTGCACCACTTCGCACAGCACGCCATATGTTCCCCATGTTGTGATCGTCATGTTGTGATCGGCCTGGATGGCTAAGCTGGATCCGATGGCTGGCCGTTTGTGAGCGCACGTCCAGCGGCGTCACTCACTCGCAGCTCGTCCGTGACGGCGGCCGCCATCAGCTGCCGCATGACCAGGTCGAACTTCTCGCGACCCGGGTCGTCACAAGACCCACCAAACGACCAGACGCAGCAGAAGAAGAAGCAACACTGGCGACACATGAGCACCGTTAAAAACAAAAACAGAACAAAAAACATTGGGGATGGGTGCCGAAGTGTCAATGCACTAGACACCCAAAACTTTCGATTTCGGCGACCCTGTTTTCGGATCTTAACCAAATTTATTTGATTTCTGATGCTTGTTTATCCAGCATCGTCATCACCAGGCAAAATCTCCCAATACCAGGTGAAGTGACATGAGTAAAAGAACAATGCACAGTACATGTCAACATAAAAACTGTGGGCACCGTGCGACTGCAGTGTAATACAGTAGGGTCGGGTCCATCGTCACCGTCCGGCTTAAATAAAATGTTTCAGCTCCCGTATTCAGGCTACCAATGGCCTCTGATCGTATACCAATGGCCTCTGATCGACCAAGTGTGTTGCTGCAGTGACCGCGATCGGCGAGTAGTCAGTCGCCACAGACAACATCAATCAAACTAAAAAGCACAACTATCACAGACAGACATCAGTACAATCGATTTACCTTTTTTACAACAGCTGAACACTCCGTCCGTATCCAATGGCGCATCCAAGAGCAAACATGGCACACATATAGGACAATAATGGGACAAGGAGTCGGAAAAGGTCAGTCCATCTAATGTGATTGCATCCCAAATATATCGCACTGCAAGACATGTTCGCATCCAATTTTGATCCAATTTTGATGTTTGTGGTCCTGTAGGATAGCCAAATAACCAGTGACGGTAACAGAGAAATGAACACTTAGATTCAATAGACGTTAATCAACTAACTCAAAGGTTAACTTCGGCAGTGCTATACCAATAAAGCAGAAAATAGCGGAAACTAACGATAACCGCTGACTCGTAACTATTATAAGATGAATATAGTTTCCGTTTTCCCTTTTGGTTCTAAAACCCTTCGAAACAGACCTGGAGAGATGGAAGATTAATATGCTGTAGCTGAGATATTGCGCTTTCCAAAAAGGTGCAGCACCCCAATACCACATGGTAATCGAGGTGTACCTAAATAATTGAATGAACAAATGAAATTAAGCATTAGTTAACATTCAACATACTGTTTATTACAGTGAAATAACTATTAAACGAATCCAAAAGATTCAGAACTGCACATGGAAAATAACTTAAATAATACAATTAACGCGTTCAGCCCGACTTGGCCTCCACATGGTAAACCAAGGCAGACCGATGCTGATCACATCGGCGCCGCTCATCACACAAGCGTTCGTTATGGTGAGACGTGAAGTTCAGCCAGCACCTGCACGGTGCCACTGGCTACCGCACAGGCACACCCACTATAATGGCGGCTGGTGACGTTGGCAGTGCCCAGTGTGCCGCTGGCCACCTGAGCGTGGTCCTGACTCACCTCCAGGTGGGTTCTGACGTCACTCTCAGGTGTGACCTTGAGGTGTTTTTCGTCTTGATAGCAGTCCATGAAGCAGTCGAACAGGTTCATCAATGAGTGCACCAGGTTGATATCAGTGGTGGGGGACAACTCCTGCAGCCGAGAAACGGTAAACAGGTTTTGTTTGTCACCACTGTGCATTCATTAGCATACTTGTGAGGTGTGGTTGAGGTGTCGCTTGTAGAACTGGTGAGTGATTGTCACATTTGTAAAGTGTCTCGTAAAACTAGTGTGTGATGTCAAATTGTTGTGCACAGCGATTTCTAACTTACTCTTCTAGCATATAAATTTATAGTGTATCCTTCTTTTGTTTGAAGCTCTAGGAACGACTACAACTTAGAGTTTACTTATTGTTCATGGCGAAGCTCGCATTGCATGTTAACAACTGGCATTTTGTATTCGGTGTATTCGACACCAGGTGTGCATTTCTTCACAGGGACTCACTGTTTCCCAGTTGTGTAGGCGTATATAGCTCAGTTACGATGACCTCGAAGCGAGCTGCAATTCAAGGATCGCGACCTGCCTATCTGTGTGAATTGTCTCAACAAGATTCCATCAGAGTTTAACACCCATCAGTAAACAAGAGGCATTCTCGAGGATGACAGATAATTAAGTTTCAGCAACTGAAACAACTGGCGATGCTCTTAAATTATGCTCCATGCAGGACGCCAGGCTCAGGTGAGATGCAGAATACAGATCAGATGTTCGGTGACGACGGTCAAATAGCGTGCAAACACACACTCAACATACGGCGCCCATGCCAGGTGCATGCCCATGTAGAACACATCCGATGTATAACGCCCAGGTAAGATGAGGTGCAGAACACATCCCATGTACGACGCCCAGGTAAGATGAGGCGCAGGACACACATCGAAAGTACAGTGCACGGGTGAGATGAGGTGCAGGACACACATCCGATGCACGGTACCCAGGTGAGGTGAGGTGTAGCACACACATCGAATGTACGGTGTTCAGGCGAGACGAGGTGCAGCACACACATCCGATATACGCTGCCTAAGTCAAGTGAGATGCAACACACACATTGTATGTACGATGGGTGAACAGAAAGCGCAGAATACAGCAGATGTGCGGTCCCAGGCCCAAATGAGGTGAAAAATACACAGCCAGTGCGGTCGACACATGTAGGCAATACACTCATACCTCATCAGACAGGTCGGACATTTGCGGCGGATCCAGTTTGAACCACTGCGAGAAACAGACTGGACGTCATCAGCTGGCCTAAAGATGTATGGGTCGGCGATCAAGCACTACTCCGTATTTTTTATCGCTTGACTGATGTACACTAATGATCTAACCTCACTTATCTCCGACAGCCGGTCTGGCCCGGATCTTTAGGCTGGCTAAGGTTGTGAATAATGCACCCGTCACACCCATCAGCAGTGGCACCGCGTTCTGGTCAAGGCACAGGGCTGGTTACAGGATAATACTACGCCTGTACCAACCTTCAGCAGTGGCGTCTCGCCAGGGCATAAGGATGGTTACATACTAGATGCACTTCAACTTTACATTTTCCATCATTGTTATTGTGTTCAAAATCTGAGAACCATACAGTTTTAGAGACCATACAGTTTTAGTCACACATCAGGTTCAAGCCGTGGTATTCCTGCGTAGCTCGTAGCTCGTAGTCAAACCTAATCTAGCCTCCAACCGAATCGAACTGGACCTGACCTGACTTGGTGTAACCTAACTTACACGTGACCTAATTTAATCTAACTTAACCGAGCTTATCTTAACCTGACCTAGCCAAACCTAACCCAAGAGCATTTATCCGCCTAGAACGTAGCGCGTGCACATGGACTCAGAGGTGCTCCCGTCACAATTGAAGCAGGCAACGAAGTCAAACTGTAAAGTCCACCCGGCCTGAAACATCAAAAACAGCCGATACCCTGTTTGATATCGATCACATGCTATATTTCACAAAATATCAACGTCACACGGCTTGTCAAATAGTCTGTGTATAATGGATAATTAACACCATATGAGCACATGATTCTGCATTGGAGGTCGTAGAAGCATGTGCTCTTCCAAGAACATATCAAAATGGTAC
The DNA here is from genome assembly GCA_034440575.1 of Imbricaverruca yamaguchii. Classification (NCBI taxonomy): domain Eukaryota; kingdom Metazoa; phylum Arthropoda; class Thecostraca; family Neoverrucidae; genus Imbricaverruca; species Imbricaverruca yamaguchii. The sequence continues at coordinate 191,500 of JAOTOL010001242.1, forward strand.
CAGTTCGTGTAGGTCTGGAACGGATCTTCGGCACATTCAGAAGAGGCCCCAGTAGGTCACAAGCTAATCAAATTCCTATTCTTAAAAGACCCTCGAAATTTTCACGTTTATAGAGGTTCTGCAAGGTACTCCCAGGACCCCTCAAACTAAAGCGGATTTCCTCCTTCCAAAAGCTATCCAACGCCTGCAAGTGCCAGCGAACTACACTCGGCCCAAACAGTCAAAAGTTGCCGTCCGACTGTAAGAAGCACCTCAGCTAAACAATGCACCTCCAAGCCAAGAGGGTTCTTTCAGCTTGGAAGGACATATCCAACTTCGAGGTGACCTTCCAGCTTTATCAAGGGCTTCTCCAGCTTCAAACTCACTCCAGTTACCACGAACCACTCTTGTCTCCAGCTGGTCCTCGAACTCCCGGGCCTCCCAGCCTTCTTCAAAGTTCACAATTATCCAGAGGCTCTCCATCCCCCAGGACCTCTCCTCTAGCTGTCTGTTGATCTTCCAAATCCCAGAGGCTTCTCCTTGTGTTTCATTCACAGAACTCGTATCTCCCAGGACCAAGAAGTTCAGGCACCATTCTCCCAGAGGCAATTCAACTCCTGCAGGGATAATCGAGCTCCACAGGGCCATGCGGCTAATAGGGTCCCTCCAGCTTCAAAGGCCCTTCCTACTTCAAGGTACTGTGCAGCTTCAACTCAAGCTATCTCACTAACCTCAAGGGCCCCTCCAGCATCTATTAGCTGAGCCTCCGCGTTTGGGTGTTGCCTGGAGATAATGGCATAAACAATGTCTGTGACCCCAATATTTGCTTTCTAAATTTTCGCACTTGCCAACATTACTTCACAATGCGAATCGATGCATCTGAAGTTCACAAATACTGATTACACAAAAATAAGTTAGGATATGGATCAGACATGGAACTGACAGGCTGACACACAAATCTTATTCGCATCTAGGCTAGAAACAGTGATCCAAAACTAAGTGTCGTGACAAGAACCCCGTTTGTACCAAACGCTTCTAAATTGTCCTTACAAACGTATGCGAATCGGGGCCTTATTCAACGTGGCAGAATGCACAGCCCGTGAAGCATGGCTTTAACTTTTGGTTTGTGAATCATACCAAATGTATTATAAAATGGCGAGTAGGCATACTAGAACGAATGGACAATGAACAACAACTTGGTTTTTGGTTACAATTGTGATGAAATGAGATTGGCTAAGCTATTCCTGAACGAAAAATTGGAGAACAAGACCGAAAACTAGAAGGGAGAAATTAGGCGTTATCCAAACGTGGGGACGTGCCCTGCCAGTCTCAGAACCGGCTAACGTTACACAAATGTACCAGCCCACCACCTTTACTCATATAGCTCGCACTTATATCAACCCGTAGGGGCACCAATACAATAGATGCACGCCCAGGCCGTAGCATGGTCACAGCTGGACCCCACACAGCATTCCACCCCCCCCACCCAAGTATCTGGTTCCCACTGGGACGCATATTGTCACAACCCTTCATGCTTGCACTGTTGGTGTATGCTGTGGTTCTGCCTGCTATATTTTGACGTCACCCCGGTTAGCGGCACCTCGCACGTGCCCATGTACTCGGTGTGCCCTGGAACATTCATTACGACCTGTCTCCAGAACCGAAGTATTACGTGAAAATTTCGCCCAAAATCGGCCCAGCCGTTTTGGCGCATATACCAAAGCGCGACACACACGTACAATCACAGACAAAGACGGACAAACATTTCCCGACAACTTTGCAAAACCGATCGCCACGTGTGAATCTTCAACATGAACTTCTCGTGCTATACACTAGGAAGTTAGTTCACCTCCGACTTTTAATGAGGATACCAGGCGTCCATCTGTCAGCAGCGACACCTAATCCTCGTCAGGACATACCACCGATCACAGTCGGCTGTGGCACCCCGTGCTCACCGCGGTATCATGCTGGTCACAGATGAGGAAACTATTCCTGTAACATCGGTTAGCCTCATACCTATCAGTTACTCATCCTCGCTAAATTATTATCCATATAGTGTCATAAAGGCAATCTGACGGCTCACAGCAGAGTTACAGGCGAGGCTCGAATTCTCCTGTCGCTGCTGGGGTGCCGCCACAAGATCATGATCTAAGCTTCCTGCACAAACACCCCCGGAACCAAACCACCCATAACATTTACATGTCGCCGTTCACGTCATCTTCCAATGAATCCACACAAACATCCTCTCAAGCCGTTCTATTCCCACAAACGAAAAGCGGCTACCATTTCATAGTCAGATGTTTGCACTTGTTTCATTCAGCATCTATAGGTTATGTGGCACTGGGTAGTGCTGTTAAATGGAGAAATGGTGGTCTAGAGTAGTTGCAGCTGCACTGATGCGCGGGACAGCAGCAGTGAACGCAGCTAGGAAAATGCACTCAGCCAAACCATGTCGCCATATCTGCACACAGGACACCAACAGCTCTACGCAGCACCAGGAACAATCTGTTCATTGAAATCACCGCAGGCGTTGTTCCCGCCGTCTGCCGTAGTTGCACCAAAAGAGCAAATTGGTGCATCCCAGTGCGTAGTAGGCTGGTGACGCATGATCACCTCTCTGGTGAGGCAGGGTTGATGACGCATCACTAGATGCCTGGGGAGGCCGAGCTGGTGACGTGTTACTACATGATTGAGGCGAGTCTGGTCAGGTAGCGTGTCCACACAGCCGTGGGGAGGAAAGGCTGGCGGCGCGTCACCACATCCCTGAGGGAAGGCTTGTTTGGTAGTGCGTCACTACACCCATGAGGGGAAGCCAGGTCGCAGACAACTTGTCACACAGGCCGCGTCAGCAGACACGCCGGCTGAGCGTGTTGGTACCTTGATGCCAGCGCGCCGGATGAAGTTGAGCAGCGGCGGCACGAAGTACTCAAACATGTCTGCAACGATGACGCGGTGCTGTTCCGTAAGCGTTTCCGGCAGCGTGGCCATCCAGGAGTGCAGGTGCGGCCGCCAGCCGAGTGTGTTGGGCTCCAGGTACACCATGCCGCACCGGGACACCTGCAACACAGTGGTCGACTGTCGTTTACTCGGGCAGTCCCTCTACTCACCGGCCGGTGTCTTTTGGAGCTTACTCAGTCGTGGAACTTTTATGATATGATCTGTGATACAACCTTTATGAACAAGTCACGTTTTTCTGGAATTGGAGAAAATGGTATCACTATAAGCGCAATTTCTTTCCCATCTCCGTTAATTGCTTCTTGGACATTCTTATACACTAAGACCACATTCTTATACATTCACTCTAGACATTTATTTTTAAAAAAATCTTCAAAGCGCAAGTAGTCAGTTACAACTTGAAAACCAAAGAAGAAAAGCGTCAGCCATAATCACTATTAGAGCAAGCGAGCGTGCTACTTTTTCTAGCGTGGCGTGGCAAAGCAAAAGGCACAAGTGTATCATTGCACGTTTTAGTGCTGTGTAAAGCAAGGGTATGCTACCTACGCGTTCATGACTAGCCACGTTGGGAATCTTTTCCTGGAATGCGCCTACCATCATGTGGCTCATTTGGGCAGTAGTGAAGCTAGAAGGGTCCCAGAGGTCTCATGACACCCGAAAGTATTATACTTGTATTTGGGTGTCGCCGACATGGGCGGAAGGGCATCCCACCGTAGATGGGAGGTATTCTGACACAAGTGGTAGAGCCATCCAGACATAACCAGGAAACACCCCTATTTAGCAACGGTATCTCACTCGGGAGTAGGGGCACGCCCACGAGGAACACCAATTCTTTCTGAGACTCCCATACAAATAACGACTGAGTGCGCTACTAAACCTGGGGATCTGTCAGGAATTTTCTGTGAACAAAATATTCCCATGTACGTCTAATGCTGACACCGTCCAATTGAAGCTGGCGCCGATCCAGGGGGCGGGGCCATAAAAGTCATTGATGTGCCATGTGGCCAATTGTTTATATCCGAGAAATTAGTGGCATTCCCCGTCCCTCACCGTTCCTACGACTATGTCCTGATTGGTGGAGGAAGGTGAAGCAATTGCCTATCTTGCCAATTTCTTCTTTTTTTCTATAAAAGTAGCGATGATCTTTTAATGTCGAGGTTTTTCGCTACATTTTGCTCAGTGAGACTGCGGGGATGGGGAAGGGGTAATCTGAAAAATATCTGCATTCGCTAAAGTAAGGAATTTGGATAAGGGATGCATCACACATGAACATGTCTGTCACTGAGTGTCATAGAATACGGATCTGTGTTTGCTAAGCTGAGCATACCTGTTGTAACCATGATAGAAACAAAGGAAGTTACGGAAAGGCCACACATTAGTCCAAGCTTAATGTGAGCGCGGTCACGGCTGGGTGCCTGGTCACACAGCCACTCACGGTGGCTGGCGAGGCGGCCTCCAAGTCCATCGGCTCGAAGATGAGGTTAGTCGTGGGAGACAGCTGAATAATCTCGCCCGACATCAGACACAGCTTCTTGTTGTCATCCAGAACCGTGTTCATGTTTTCAATCCAGATGGCGTCCACCGGCCCGTCGAACATTAGCCACTTCCTGTAACAGCACAGGTCAGTGACGGTCGTAGTGCCTCACCGAACAGTCACTTCCTGTAACAACGATGGTCACGGTAATGGTTGTAGTACCCAGCCGAACACTGGGAGGCTTTTGAGGACGCTCGCGGTTGTGGTTGAAAGTCGCCATGAGTCATGGGCACTTTTTCGTCAAGCGTGCCCAAAGGCTAACTGGGCAACTCTGAACAGTTTTGCAGACTGCTTCCCTCGAACCGGGGGGGGGGGATAGTAGTGCGGCGTGTGTGAAAGCGGGCGGGGGAGAAGGCGGGTCAGGAAATGAATGTTCCGATAAGGCCATGAACGCGAACACCGCTGTAGCGCCGTCGGGTGGCGCTGGCACTGACTGGACCATGGCGTCATCACTTCATGGCAGGACTTTTCTGAGTGGAAGAGCGCCTGCAGTACAGCATTGATGTTGCACGTGTTGTCGAGGTTGTTGGGACAGCGTCGCGGCGGTGGCGATGGTGGTAGATGCGACTGACATCAGAGCAGACGTCGAAGTCGGGGCCGGGGACTGAGTCGGCGTCAACACCCGGGCCTGGCCCGGAGGGGTGAGACCAAGCGGCCGTTTGTAGCAGAGTATCCATAGTGGCTGGATGCCGCCGAGGACGGATTGGAGGATCATAGTCGTATCCTCTAGTTGCTGAGGGAGCAACCGCCAGGGTGTTTCCACGGACGATGGCGATTTAAATCCGTTGGAAAAGCAATTGTGCTTCCCGCGGGTCGTTGGTCCACGCCTGATCCTGCTGTCAATGTCGCGCTGTAGGGCGAAGTCAGCGGGACCAATGACACCGGTTGTGTTCACCGTGACCGGCTCAAAACGGTAGCGCCGGTCACGATTAGCATACTTCCGCCTCTTCCTCGCTTTTGCCTCGTGGACTGCTACTCAGGGGTCGATCGCGCAGCCGATTACCACCGACTCAGCAAAGGTATTGACGCGTGTAGCGTCCCAATTCAAAGACTGTAGAGGAAAAATGTTAAACCATCTGGTCATCGGCCGTCCCCTCGATCCAGCCTATCAGATTCAAGAACGGAGGGATTGCCTGCGGACTCCAGGCCCCGTGCCACCACGCTATTAGGACTTGCATGGCGCGGAGGGCGGCCAGCGTTATAGCGGCATGAGAGGGCATGATGACCGTACTTATCGGGAAGCCGTCCGCAGCGACAGCGATGGAGCTCGCAAACTGGCACGCCGAGAGGTAGTGCCACAGCCACACGCACGGTCCCACTCACTATCAACAGGCCCAGGCTCCGGGCGGGGAGCGCGTGTAGGCATGCACCACTGTGTGGGCGGGCGGCTGCCAGCAGGCGGGCGCGCTGCACCTGGTTTGCAACGGCAAGAAGGCTGTCAAATTTAGTTTGTATTGCAGCCGTATCCCATGCTTGCGGACTGCCGCTTTTCGTTAACTCGACATTTATGGCTAACTCTGCGTTTTGCCAACCCAGTAGCTCAGTTGGTTAGAGCGCTGGCCTACACTGGTCTCCCCTGTCCCGACAACACAGGGTTCGAGTCGCTTCGCGCGCTCGCATTTAGCCCCCGGCCGGGAGTGTCAGTTGGCAGCTAGACCGTTAAGGCCGGTGACGAGCTACCGAGCGGCCGTATCGGTGCACTGACGGAACGTTAAACTTTCGATCGAAATTCTGCCGTTGAACTGGAATTCATGGATCGGGTGGTGGGGCCAGGGTTCACGCAACAAGCTCTGCTTAGCAGTAGAACCCTGGTTCCTAAAGTCACCCCAGGAACAACTCAGATTAAATTTATATAATTAAAAATTTACAAAAATGAAAAAAAATGGTGATGTGGCATGTGAGTGATGGTGGGCTTGCATGTGATCACGGCTTTCCGCGAACTTAGACTGGCGCAGACCGCGCAACTGACTCAAGTCGCTGGGCGTTGGCCGCCGTGTCCGCTGCCGCCTGTGATTTTCATTGGTGGTGTTTCGTAGAGCTAGGTTTTAAGCTGTCCGTCGATTCGCTGTGTTTGAGGCGGTCGTTGACCCCTTGTGTCTGTTAAAGTGTTGATACAGGCCGTCGGTCGTCATCGTTGCGTTACTGTGCTGGCGCTGGCGCAATCTGCCGCTGGTTGCAGGATTGCGGGGCAGGACTTCTACGACAGCTGTCACATCGCCAGTTGATGTTGGCTACCGCAATCTCCCGCAGGTTTCTCCGTCTTAGTGCAGCACAGCGGCCATGACACCACTTCTCGCACTGGTAACATCGTGCTGAGCGCTGATCAACATTCAGTTTGCACAAGCCGCACGGGCAGACTTTGTTTGGCTAATCGATTACTGTCTCAAGACATACATCTCTTCAGTGAACTTGCTTGTGCTCCGTCAGATTTACATTTCTTTTGGCTTCATTTTAGCAACTTTGACATTTTGGTTGCGATGGCAGAATAGTTTGAAACCTGACAGTGCAGACGTCATAACGTCACATTCATTCATTCATTTAAGTTTGAGCGGGCCTCATCATTCTGAAGTGCTATGCACAGAATCATAGTCTCGCCAAATCTTGTCTGAGAAAATATAACCGGATGCTGCTCCATTTTAAATTTTCTTCGGCATCTGGCCTAAAATATACACTGTTCATAATACGACCAGCGTGAATCTCAATGTGCAAAATACAGGAACAAAAAGCACATAGGCATGGAGCACGCGAAAGGTCAACCGTCGGCTACACTATCAGCCGATGAAAAATCGCGACACCATTACCTGTCTGGATTGGTGTCAACACCATTACCTGTCGGTCTGGTGTCGACACCGTCACCTGTCGGTCTGGTGTCGACACCGTGACATGTCTGGCTGGTGTCGACACCGTCACATGTCGGGCTGGTGTCGACACCGTCACATGTCGGGCTTATGTTGACACCGTCACCTGTCGGTCTGGTGTCGGCACCGTCACCTGTCGGGGCTGGTGTCGGCACCATTACCGGTCGGTCTGGTGTCGGCACCGTCACCTGTCGGGCTTATGTTGACACCGTCACCTGTCGGTCTGGTGTCGGCACCGTCACCTGTCGGGGCTGGTGTCGGCACCGTCACCTGTCGGTCTGGTGTCGGCACCGTCACCTGTCGGGGCTGGTGTCGACGGCGAACTGTCTGTAGCTGACGGCCAGGATGCCGTCCGTCCACTCGTGCGACGCCGGGTCGAACTGTCCGTACAACTGGCCCATAGTGATGGACTTGGGATTGATGACGGTGATCTGCACCGCGTTCTCCTCCATCTCGTCCTGTCGGCGCAGTACGGCACGGTTCGGTCCGACGTTGCTTCTTCGTCACACCGGATTCTATACACTATGAGCGCATTGCTCTTTCACATCGAGCCTCGAAACGCCCGCCCATCTATCACAATGCAGCAATGGACAAGTTTCACGCAATTGGATTTTGGTCTTTAAAAAAAAACTTCGCACATTTCACATCACATGGTTGGTAAAATGTATGGGCAAATACATTGAGATGCAGTTGAAATCCACGTGTGCATTGTGCTTTTTCGACAATTGCCATAGCGTACCTTCAAGCAGTATTGTAATGGAACGGGGTGGGTAAGACGCCTGCTCCAATTGCTGTAATATATTGATGATATACATTGAGATATTGCAAAAAAGGCATTGCATCAAATGACAAATTGCAGGGATGATTTTGTAATACGCTATGGATTATAGACAAGACACACTTGTTTTCAGGTTGATCTTTACATGGGATGCGAGGCATGTTGTGGAATTTTAATTAGCCTACTTGCAGGGATATATGCATTGTGCATGTGTGACAGTTCACGAAATCAATTATCGGTCGGTGGAGGCAGACATGATCAGTTATCTGCAGGCTTCGGCCGACGTGATTACAAATATGTAGGTGGGTGTCGAGCAACATAATCAGTGATCAGCAGGTGTAGGCTGATGTGGTCAATAATATGTAGGTAGGTGTCGAGCAACATAATCAGTGATCAGCAGGTGCAGGCTGACGTGGTCAATAATATGTAGCTAGGTGTCGAGCAACATAATCAGTGATCAGCAGGTGTAGGGTGACGTGGTCAATAATATGTAGCTAGGTGTCGAGCAACATAATCAGTGATCAGCAGGTGCAGGCTGACGTGGTCAATAATATGTAGCTAGGTGTCGAGCAACATAATCAGTGATCAGCAGATGTAGGCCGATGTCATCCAGCATCTTCAAGCAGCAGTTCGATGATGAAAAGTGAACAGTATGTCCGCTGCAACTGTTGCCATATTTTATGATATTGATGGAGATAATGCAAAAAGAGTTGACCTTCGAATAGAAAATTGAAGTGATTCGTTAGCTAGAATTGCTATGGATTTTAGATAGAGCACAAGAATTGCTGGCTTAGTTTGTGCATGGAATGTCCGGCATTTTGTGGAATTCCACTGAGCTTGATAAAAGCATTACAGATACTGCTGGGGTTAATGCGGTTTGTTGCAATATGAAATGGCAGTCTGGCATTATTGTGCTTTAAGGTATCCACGAGACAAATTTGTCGCCCTTACCTGCATGAAGCAAAGTGGTTCGGTTTGGATATGCCAGGTTTGGTTAGGTTTTTATCCTGAATTTTTATATTAAAAAAATTTGTTCTTAAAGGAAGCTTAGGCCATGTTACGCTAGGTTCGTTTTTATTTCGCTAATTTTTTTAAAAGCAAAAATTGCTTCAATTTTGTGTACTTTATTGACGATTTTCCCATAGGAGGTTAGGTTATGTTAGGTTACGATGTGTTACATTTTTTAATACTATTTTTCAACTCTGTTACCGATCTCCGAGCAAACTTTTTGTGATATTTTGCAAGCCAACTGAAAAATATGTATCAGAAGAGAAAACGAACAGCCACATCTTGTTGACCACACGCCTGAACAATGCGCTAGAACAAAAAATTCCAAGAATAAAAATTGTCTCAAAGCACAAATTTTCCAAACATGTTTCCATCTTGCCGCCCCGGTAGCTCAGTTGGTTAGAGCGCTGTCCTGCACTGGTCTCCCCGTACTGGCAACACAGGATTCGAGTCGCTTCGCGCGCTCTCATTTAGCCCCCGACCGGGAGTGTCAGTTGGCAGCTGGCCCGATAAGGTCGGGGACGAGCTACCGGGTGGCCGTGTCGATGCATTGGCGGCACGTTAAACTTTCGGTCTAAATTCTGCCGTTGTACTGTAGTTCATGGATCGGGTGGTGGGGCCAGGGTTCACGCAACAAGCTCTGCTTAGCAATATAATCCTGGCTCCTGAAGCCACCTCAGCAACAACTCGGATTACACATTTTTTTTTAATCTTGAACATGCTGCAGTCAGCTAGAAAATGTAAATTATCTTCACTTAATGTTACTATGAAAGGGCTATGGACATCCATATTTCCGACAAGATGAATATTAAGAAATCGGTTCCCTTTTTTGAAAAAGTACCCTTCTATTTTGTGGGAGTTTTCACAAAAAGGAACATAAAATCCCAGTTTTCAAGCTAAACCTTCATATAAAAACGTCAATGTTTACACTTCTTAGGATGTGGTGGTGGTGGTGGATTGGAGCTTAGGGGCGCGTCGACATCCAGGGTCATTTTGCGCCCATAACTGTATTCACTTCTCAGGAAAGTACTCAAAATACTCGTACCTCTGTCTACCAATGGCACATATATACAGAAATGTTCGTCGCAGCAAGCGAGAACAGCGGACTATCTCGGCGTGCAGAATCGCTCGACATCCTCATCTTGTCGCCCATTCCAAGGCCGATGAACATTGCTTCTGGCTTACTCGTAGCTGCATTGGTATACATTGGCACAAACAAGAATAATTGTGTGGTTTTCTACGACCCATTTGCCCCTGACGATCGGATGTGATCCAAGCCAAAACTGTCGCGAGTATTTCGAACTGGTAGCCTCCCAAATGGAATATATAATATCCGGCAGTCAAACATCGCTGAGTTCTACGAATGTGAGGTCACATACATTTTGACCAATCGGAAAGCGAGGCATTCTGAGGTGCTACTTTGAATTATCGAAGTGATGTAAGGATCTAAAAAAAGAAATATATAAATGGTAACATCGTCTTTAAAATTACAAATAGCAAGTGAAGCTTGAAAAAATACGGTCTGTCCCGACATGAAACTTGTCCATTACTTCCTCCGTGTTAGTAAATGGCTCTGCCTACGACAAATCGGTGGGAAGCAGGCTTGGCGTGGCAGGCTTTTCCTCAATGGTCATTCTGAACAGCTGTATGAGACGAGGTACAGCATCTCGCACGCTGGGGGATGCTCGCCTTCTGTCGCTATTCAAATCATAAACATATCGAACATAAAACAAAATGATACACCATGGTCTCAATGGAGACTCGAAGCTTTCGATGCATAGTATGTCAGATTACCTACAGTTGCCAATATTTAGCACGAGCCCAGGAGGGCTGGGGAGAGCGGAGTCCGGCAATACCTTCTGTTTTTTTTAAAATAAAATTATATAAATGGTCCAGGATATTGAAATTAAATGTGATTGCGTTGTAAATTGAACAGAACATTTTTCAATGTTTCAAATCCATTCGCAGGAGGAACATCGACATTGGAGGTGCAAAACCGACCTATCGTACGCCGGCCAGCTGCCGTACAGATTTCGCCGGCACGGTAGCGTGTTGTTGCGACGAGGCGCGCCGGCTGTCCTTCGCAGCCGGGCGACGGGCAGCTTACCACATCGCTAGGCTTATTGCGCAGGGCAGTGCTCATGAATATATTCTGCTGTGGGTGCATTTCATGCCACTAGACTACACTACCCTTGGCTACCACTCATAATCGGCGACACGGCGAATTTTATCTTAGTTTGTGCTTCAAGGCAAACTTAGTGACCAGCATGGCTGAATAGTAATTCTGGCATATAAATGGATAGCTTCCAATGAATCAAAAACAAACTATCCTATTGTATATTATACTTCCCTGGCGAATCTGCGATCGGTTATGCCCATGGTCCGTTAAATTACGTACAGAGACCGCTTGGGAAAATGTCGAGGGGTATTGACAATATTTCGACACTTGCATACGATGACACGAATATATATATATATATATATATATATATATATATATATATATATATATATATATATATATGTGTGTGTGTGTGTGTGTGTGTGTGTGTGTGTGTGTGTGTGTGTGTGTGCGTGCGTGCGTGCGTGCGTGCGTGCGTGCGTGCGTGCGTGCGTGCGTGTGTGCGAGTGTGTGTGCGCGTGTGCGTGCGTGCGTGCGTGTGTGTGCGCGCGCGTGTGTGCGCGCGTGTGTGCGAGTGTGTGTGTGTACGAACGCAATGGCGGGCTTCAGAACTACAGAGCATTCCGCTGATGTATCCTATTTCCGGTAATGCCTACATATTGATACATTCTGAATAGTTTCCCAGCTGTGTTTGAATGGATGTCCCGAGTAAGCTATCAACCACAAAGTCATCAAAATTTGACTTAATTGACCTCGTTTGACCATTAAGACATCGATCTGGGGTTGTGAAATATATACTGGAGAGTTCGCGGCAGCCGTAGTCTCCTCTCCAACTTTTACGTTTCTAATTTCAGTAGATTCTGAAATCTAAGGGGACGAAGTTCATCTACTCCTCTCCCTCCCTTCTCCGGCTCGCGCTATCTTAAAGACCTGCGCTCCTGCGCTAGTAGTCAGACAACCAGTGGAGATTGGGATTGAAAGGCAGGAACATTTACAGAACAAAATGGAATAATTGATTTTGGAATCGTTAATTAGTTAGTTATTTGGGCTTTAGGGTGCATCGACCAGGGTTTGATCTTGGAATCGTTATACAGCGAACAACATTATATCAGCACTCTGCACCATTCAGTATCGTCTGGGTTACAATTATCTGTGAGGTTGCCCGTTTTGATCGTGGTAAACTCATGCGAATGCCCAGCCATCGTCAGCCTTGATTGAGGAATCACCTCTCCCTTCACCAGTTCGGCATACCAGTAGTAGCTGCACTGCCCTAACAATTGCCGCCTGACCATGGTCTGACAAATGCTAGAGATGAGTTGCCAGTTAAGGGACCAGACCAGTTCGTCCTTTACACCGCAGCTCCAGCCATAGGGTCCCAATCGCTCACACTCACAATGCAGCCCAGTAGGAGCCGATCAGCCAAGTTTTACGACTCGAGTAGCCGATGTTCCCATCATACCTCAGTTCCGTTGAAGGGCCCGAAGTCTTGAATGCATGTGTAGCGAAGCTTCCTGTGGGGCACTAATTCCAGAAATTTACCCCCTCCCGGTCATGTAGCGGCGGGTATCGGCAGGCACCATACCCCCGGCGCCGATCTGTCTCACAGCTTACGTCGGAACTACCGCCATCTACCGCCGAGGCCAGCAGCTATTGTTCTCCCCTCCCCTTTCCAGTTAGGGCATAGGTATTTGACACCCCGATGCGACCCGGCTCGTCTGACGACGTGACCTCGATATAGGCCACCGCCGACGTCTGAGATGATGACATGCCAGTGGATGATGTGACCGTCATAGGTAACGTATGCTAAATAGTTTATTCTGGGAACCCTATGGGCCAGTGTGTATGTTTGTGTACATGACTGAGATATGAAAGATGAAGGGTATGACAGTTGTCTGACAGAACACGTGCAGTGATTATAGCTGAGATGGAATGAAAGTGAGATGACTGGATGTGACATGTCCTGTTACTGTGCCAATAACATGTTAGGTGTTCCTCGAGTGCAGTGTGCATGCGTGTGGAATGGCAGGTATGACAGATGTCTTACTCCGTGGCTAATGTTACGTGTGTCTGTAATGCGAGGAGTGAATCTGTGATTACAGGTGTATCTTGGATGTATGTAGGACAGGTACGTGCGGACAGGTGTGCGCAATGCCCTGTTTACGTCTAAGTCTTGGATATGTGCATATATGGTTTGTCCAAAAACATAGTGAAAATAAAAATGTGTAATGTTGCGGGCGTGATGTCGATCTTGTTTCAATTGCTGTTAGACATGTCCATGCAAAATTTCGTGCCGATTGGACAATGTTTGCAACTCCCCCTAAAGTCTACATTTTTTTCTTCTTCCCACAGGTGCATGATAACTCCTACTAGGGAGCGCGCATGGTGGCTTATTGGGCACCATGAATGGGAGCTAACACGTGCCAGGCTGCTTTCTAAAGGGCAGGTGTTCCGCAAGTTTTACTTCCATCATGGAATCGAGAAGAAGACCAAACTCGTGGCCGCCAAGGACGGCCACGATTTGGGGAGGGCCTGGATCCCGATCTCTGCTCTCCGAACTGCCAAGGAGATGCTCCTCTGCCTGGTGGCCAAGTACGAGTCCCTCCAAAAACATCGGAAACGGGCATCTGAGACCGCCCGTATGAAAGAGGAAATGTTCAAAGGGGACCTGGAGGACCTCTTCAACGTGGCGAGCAGTGATGCCCTCGATCCAGCGGGAAGACCCAGCGACCTCGTCCATGGCGGGCTTAGACTGTGTCACAGTTGAGGCCCAAGAGAGGAAAAGAAGAGGGAGCGGGCAGAAGAGATAAGGAAAGATCGTTTGAAGAAGGAGAAGGAAGCCATGACCTCCGTCGTACCGTCTAACTGCCTGACCTCGTATTCGTCCTCCGCCTCCGGGGAACAGACGACAGTGATGTATACTTCACCGGTCGCAGTCACCCGAAACGGAGTAAAGCCAACGGAGCAAAATTCACAGTCTTGCTCTCTGCGGACATCACCTCCACCTTGGATCGGTTCAAGGTCTCGGACCGGGTGGCGATGGGGGCGATGGGAGCATTTGAATCGGCATCCCGACAGGACCTGGGGACTCTTTGTCTCACAGCACCATCCGACGCCACAAAATCAGGAATCGGGAGGCCATCGCCAAGTCGGAAACGATAAACATTCCGGACGGGATTCCTGCCCTTGTCCACTGGGACGGGGAGTTACTTCCTGGCCTGTCGGACAAGGACCAGGTTGACCGAATCGCCATCCTGGTCACGGCTGGGGGGAAGGAACATCTCCTGGGAGTCCCCAAGATACCCCGCAGCACAGGCACGGCTCAGGGAGAGGCTGTCCTCAAGGCGATTTCGGAGGCTCAGTTGCAGACCAAGTTCAGGGATTGATGTTCGACACGACATCAAACACGGAGTTGTATGAAGGAGCCTGCGTGAAGATCCGGGAAGGCCTTGGACGCGAGCTCCTCTGAGTGGCCTGACGACACCATGTGCTGGAGGTCGTCATGGGGGCGTGTTCAAGAGCTCCTACGGACCCTCCCGAGGACAGAACATCCCTCTCTTCGTTCGATTTAGGGATCGTTTGAGCTTAATTGACCATTCTTCTTAGAGCTCTGCCATGGAAAAAGATAGCCTCCATGCTCTTCTGACTGGGGAGCTCTCAGAGCACAGGGAGCGAGCCCTCCACGAGCTGAAGTGCTCTGGAGAGAGGCACCCACCCGAAGGAGGACTGCGAAGAACTTCTCTGGCTCTCGTACCTGTTCTTGGGAGAAGACCTCGGGAAAGACTACAGGTTCCGGGCCCCAGGTGCCTTCCACCAAGCCAGGTGGATGGAAAAGATAAGTTATGTTCTGAAGGTCTTCCTCTTCCGAGGTCAAGTAAAGCTCACCGCTCAAGAGCTGCAGACCATGGAGGACATTTCCCTCTTCGTGGCCCTCCTGTACGCCACAAAGTGGAATGAGGCCATGGTCCCTCAACGAGCTCCCCTCAACGACCTCATGTTCATGCGAGACATCTCTCGAGGGATTCCCAAACCAAGGGTGGCGGACGTGGCGCTCAAAGCCTTCCGGCATCACCTTTGGTACGTCTCGGAGGACCTTGTGGCTATGTCCTTCATGGACGAGCGAATCAGCAATGAGGAGAATGAGGCCATGGTCAGGAACCTGTTCAGACGTGAAAGAAAAGGCCTCAAGCGCCTGGACGGGAAGAGGTTTTCCCCGGGCATCGAGCTGAAGGAGCTCGTGACTTCATGGACTAGGAGGACCCTGGATAGCCTTCTTCCTGGACGGGAGGAAGAAGTTGGAACCCTCTTGGAGAAGAGTCCCGAGACATGGGAGACTGAGGCCACCTTCCTGGACATGAAGAGGAACGTCTCGCAGATGAAGGTAGTCAACGACGCGGCGGAGAGGTATCGCCTTGGCCACCTTCTTCAACTCGATCATCACCAAGGAAGAAGTCCAGCAACAGTACCTCCTGAAAGTGGTGGCCAAGCACAGGAAGAAGAAGCCTTCCACCTCCAATGCAGCATATATGGGGTAAAAGGACCTCTATTTTCATTATTTACAATCATTATTAATTTTACATTATTTAGCTGCCAGTGTTGCTTTCACTATACAAGTGTTCAAACGGAAAGGAATAACAGTACTTATTGATCAAACAACGTTTTGCTTATATTAACCTTGGAATGAAGATGTTGTCCAAATAAAATATTGCATATGTTACAACTTCTTTTAGTTACCTTACAAAATTAATGGCATCCAAAATTACCATCATTATCTTCAGAGAACCCTGAACAAAGTATAATCTTGTATAGAAAAGTAGGTAGTACGGATATACCAATACTCGGGATGACACGGACATCTTTATTCTTTGTGAGCTTTTTTCCTTTTTTGACATTTTTTTGTTGTTTACTTCTTCTTTGGGGGACCTCTAAATATTATCCAATTGGAGCGATAATTCACTCGATTACGTGCATCACCAATTGGAACAAGAACAACATCATGCCAAGACAAGTTTCCAAAATATGCTTTTTTGGACACCCTGCTGCATATGATTATGAATGCAATATCAACATAAAATATTGGTTGACTGCTGGATGAATGTTAATATGCCTGTAAATGTCAGATGTCAGATGGGCTGTAACGCTCCGATATGCCAGCCGCCTGTGTGAACGCTGAAGTAAGCAGCTCCGGTATGCGACGCTAGGCCGTGGCGGGGTGCCGCCGAAACATGCGGAATCAGCATTGGTTCCCACGTGGCGGTCGAGGTTTAGAGATGACTCTAGTCTGATGGAATGTCTCTGGCGTCTCAGAGGCACGGCACGCCGCAGTTGGAGTAGAGTTCGCTGGAGATGAGCATTGTTCTCGGATGCGACACGGAGATCATGTGCTCTGGTGATATCAGGAGATGAGCGACCCCCACTGGATAAGGGGCGGAAGCCGCGTGACCATGACGTGTGCCCTAGCATGGGGACAAGGGCGGTGGCCGACACGTTTAACTGACGCGGAGCCGATAGCTGGCTTAATCACTTGTCCCTGAGACTCTGGCTGAGACGGGGCTCGGTGGGGCAGGGCAGGCGGTGGCTGGCCGACCATGTCTCGTACCTCGGTACTTGAGGTACGTCTGGAACTCTGCCTGAGTCACCGTCTGTTTGGTGTGACTGTCGAGATGTAGTCCTTCGATATGGGAGTTGTAGCGCATCCGAAGACCGGTCGGTATGTCAGTTGAAGTGTCAGTAGTCACTGTTGCCTCTGTTTTCTCTTTTTTAAATTCCCCTACCCATTAATAGGTAGGCAGGAGTGCCCTTCTATACCCGTGCGACCTAATTACGTTCAATTCCAAGGGTGAGATGTAGGTCGTGGTAAGCAAATCAAAGGAGGTCACACCACTCCCCGCTCCTGTTTCTTGCTGGAGAGATCCCGCCACCAGATATTAGCAAAATATGTTCCTGAAGCCCTCTCAGACAATTAGCAATGCTAGTCTTCAAGGTCTCCAGGAAAATAATTGCTATAGGTGTTAATGGGGAAATAATACAACATCCATAATATTGCACATATATCTTCTAAATTAGTACTACTCTAAGGAGAAAGGACGAACCAAGTATGAAGAAGAAGAAAGAAAAGAAAACATGATTTTTAAACGAAAATATCCGAATGACACCAGATCACCGTGCATAGCACATGACTATTACTGACATTCATTGCAAGAGTTCATATTTTCTAGTAACATCTTCAATCCTGTAGAAGTGAGAGCAGACTATTTTATTCAAGGTTTTTGGCGCAATGAAGGGTAATGAAAACATTCTGTAATTGATATCAGAAAAGGGTGTTGTCAGTATTGTCAAACTTTGAGACAACCTTGTTCATGAAGTTGAAACATCTCAGAAAGAGGTGCTGGTAATGATTGATTTAGAAAGCCTAGCATGATGTAAATACATTGCTCATCAACTATGTCCAGAAACTTTAGAACTCTATGTTCGATAAACAATCCATTTGTATGGTATAAGTAAGGTTTCTTGTCAACAATCCTAACAACACGCTTCTGCAACTTAATAATCTTGTCGAGCTTAGAGTGGTACGTACTTCCCCAGACAACATCACAGTAATTTAGATATGGCAATATTAAAGAATTATACATAAGAAGCATTTCACAAGTTGATAGAAAGTACCCGGATTTGCCTATAATTCCAATATTCCTACTAATTTTTGAAGATGGCATTCATATGGCTTTTCCATGTGATGTCTTCATCAATAAATACGCCCAAATATTTTATACAGCTATGCCTTGTAATATTGGAAGTATTTATTTGGACATGAAGTCATCACATGGTTTCCTGGAAAACAAATTGACATCCAGTCTTATCATCCCTAATAGATGATCTGTTGTTATGAAACCATGCAATTATTTTGGGTATTACGTCATTTACTTTAATTTGTAATTCCAAATGATCTTTAGCTGTACTAGTTGTACTAGTTATGGCAATGTCGTCTGCAAATAGGTAAAAGCTAGCCAAATTGGAAACATTGCAGAGATCGTTAATGCATAGAGTAGATAACAGAGACCCAAGTATCGAACCTTGAGGAACACCTTTTGTGATATTTAATGGCTGGGAGATGATGTTATGTATCTTGGTTCTTTGGGATCTATTTGATAGGTAGAAGTTTTAACAGTTCATATGCATATATATATATATATATATATATATATATATATATATATATATATATATATATATATATATATATATATATATATATATATATATATATATATATATATATATATATATATATATATATATATATATATAAATACATATACATATTTCCCATAAAGACAATAAAGTTCAATTTTTGTAACAAAATTCTGATGCTGACAGTGCCAAAGGCTTTTTTGAAATCTAGATAGAATATAAACTAATATAATATTTACAAGGGATTTAGTTACTTCGTTATGAATCAGAGTAATTGGCATGTATGTACAGTTTGTTTCTGAAACCAAATTGCAATGGGTGTACGATATTATTTTCATTTAGAAATGATGATACGCTAAGGTGTATTAATCTTTCCAGCACTTTCGAAAATATTGGTAGCAAAGAGATTGGCGTATAATTGGTAAATCTATCATTTCCCCTGATATATATATCTATATATATATATATATATAGATCCCTAAGTATATGCTTCGCAATATACTTAGGGATGCAAACGATTATATTACAAGAGGGCATTCCAGGATAGCAATGGTGATGGCAAAGATATGGAAGTATGTGAATGAAATTACAAACAAGAACGAATTAGCAACAGTTCCTCCAATGTGCTTTGTTGATAACTCTGGGGCTACTTGTGTAAATGAACAAATACCTGATAAATTCACTACATTTTTCAATGGTGGATAGTGAGTTGGAAAAATACATCAACACGCATCAGCCCGTTACATTATCTTGCAAAGCTTAATTATGCAAACATTAATGACATTAATTATGTTAATGATGCTCAAATTGAAGAAATTATTAGTCTTTAAACCCTGTGGGTGGAGGTATGGATACAATTACAAACATTTTGATTTGAAGATATAGAAGTATTTTGCAACAACTAACATATTCACCTAATCTTGTTCAGCACTGCAATATTCTCTGATACGCTAAAATCTGCAGCTATAATACCTATATATATATATATATATATATATATATATATATATATATATATATATATAGGTATTATAGCTGCAGATTTTTTATATATATATATATATATATATATATATATATATATATATATATATATATATATAAAATCTGCAGCTATAATACCTATATATATATATATATATATATATATATATATATATATATATATATATAGGTATTATAGCTGCAGATTTTAGCGTATCAGAGAATATTGCAGTGCTGAGACAAAGATTAGGTGAATATGTTAGTTGTTGCAAAATACTTCTATATCTTCAAATCAAAATGTTTGTGCTAATTGTATCCATACCTCCACCCACAGGGTTTAAAGACTTAATAATTTCTTCAATTTGAGCATCATTAACATAATTAATGTCATTAATGTTTGCATAATTAAGCTTTGCAAGATAATGTAACGGGCTGATGCGTGTTGGATGTATTTTTTTCCAACTCACTATCCACCATTGAAAAAATGTAGTGAATTTATCAGGTATTTGTTCATTTACACAAGTAGCCCCAGAGTTATCAACAAAGCACATTGGAGGAACTGTTGCTAATTCGTTCTTGTTTGTAATTTCATTCACATACTTCCATATCTTTTGCCATCACCATTGCTATCCTGGAATGCCCTCTTGTAATATAATCGTTTCGCATCCCTAAGTATATTGCGAAGCATGTTCCTATATATTTTGTATTTATTTTCATTCAGTAATATTATATTCATAAAATAGTTTGCACATAGTTTATTTTTTGTATTTATTGAACACAGAAGTGCAGGGGTTACCCATGGCTCAAATGGATTCTTTCTTCTACTGGGCATAGAAGTTTTAAATAATTTTTTAATACCTGTTTCACATGCCTTAATAAGTTTGTTGCATGCTTGATTAGCATCAGTCGCATCTTGAAAGGCTTCCATTGTACTAATGAGCTGATCATTTAATTCACTGATTTTATTCCTATCAAAGACTGTCGCTGAATGTCTTGTTATAATTGTACTTTGAATTAATGACATATTAAGACAAACTGGAAAATGATCTGATAAATTATGAAGTAGAATTCCTGAATTGTTCAAGACATTAACATCATCTATAAATATATTATCCAACAGGGCATCAGAATGATTACAAATCCGGGTTGCATTTGAGATGGTTGGGAAAAATCCATAGGAGTTTAATATATTCATAAAACTAAGTGAAGGTTTATCAGAATGATATTTCAAAAGATTGTAATTGAAGTCCCCCACTATGACACATGTACATTTAGTGTTTTCCAATGAGTCAAGTATTTTTTTCAAAGTAGTCCATAAACAAAGTGTGGCTAAGGCTTGAAGGTCTATATAATTTCCCACTAGAATTTTTTTTATTGGCACACCCAACTTCATTTTCATTTCCAGAAAACTTGTCTCAAAATAATCACTGCAGGTCTTTTCTTTCCCTAGCCTCATATATATTACTTACATATATTGCTGTACCTCCACCTCCACCTTTTCTCTACTAGATGCAAAGGGATTATAATTTTTTTAGACTAGACTATTGTTCTAAAGCTTTCTTCAACCATGTCTCTGACACACAAATAACTGACTTAATCAACTTTAAAGCTTGCTAGAAAATTAATAACATCATCAAATTCATTCTTGAGAGATCTTGCATTGATATGAAGTACTGGGAACCCAGCATTGAAGTAAAGTGGTTGAGGTAAGGAATACTATTTACACTGTGACAATATATGTCCATGAGGAGGGTACTCATCACTTCCTAGTATCTCCAATGTAGCTCCTTCAAGTTTGAGCCTGCTCATTACTCAGGGAAATAGCCAACTGGAAATGGTGATTTCATCTGGAAATGGAAAACTTCGAATAATAATTGTGTATGAACATCGAACTGGAAACACAGAAAAAATGGACAATGAAGGATCGGAAAGTAAAATGTAAAAGGAAATTAGAAAGGTAAAACTCACACCATTAACCCGCGCCGTCTTTCCGGTCTGATCCTCACACCCTGTCTCGGGGGGGGGCGGTTAGTAACCCGCCTCTAAAATCCAAACTAAGCATCGCACGAAAACGAAAGAGGTGTCATCGGAAAGCGCTCGACGAGTATGGTCTGGGTCCTCCCACAAAACAATTTCCCCCAAAAAGTTACGTCACCAGGGGGCTATATTTTCACGACTTCTCACGACTTGCATTGTGTTTGGCTCTGGGGAGTTCATTTTGGGGATATATGAAGAAAAAAATATTTGGAATGAGAAAAGGACAGGGAAATCGACCGGAGCTTTATTTTTTGCCCCCACCCCATTTTTGGAAATTTCCAAATTTTGTGTTTTCCAGTCTTCTTTCATTTTCATTTTCCAATGGGTAGAGCAGACCGAGAAACGTTGTTGGAAGTCAACTTGCCCTAATACAAATGTATACTTTAGCCAGAATCCTCTATTTGAACGGCAATTTGGCAAATACGAAAATCGATATGTAGTCTAAAACGGAAGAAAAAAATTCCACTCGTACGTTTTGTTGCATCCCTAAAGATAAGCAAACTCTGAAAGTTTCATTAAAATATATGTATCCGTTAAAGCGTGACGACTGGTTTAACTTTTTGGAGGTGACCTCACTTGACCTAGCCTAACTCGTTGACCCTAGATGACCTTACTTCACAATTTTTAAACAGCATGCCAACTTGATGTGGGGAAAGGTACGCCAAATTTGGACGCGCTGCCGCGCGCCGTTCGCCCACTATCCACGAAAAAACCTGAGGGGTCGGTTGAAGACCCCCTCCCCAAGGTTGAGGGTTAAGAAGCATAGTTTGACAAACAAATCTATATAGTTGTATGCATGCCTAGATAAGATGATAGAGGAGAAAGGATTCTATTGCAAGTGAAAGGAACACTTGCCAAGACCATGTGTGGGAAGTTATGAACTATCCCTGCAGCAGTAAACTTCAGAAACACCAGTTGTTCGCGACACGCCTCCCTCCCCAGGGGCAGAAATTTACAACTTAATGACAACATCACCAGGCAACATGCCCTCTCATGTCAACATGATGATAGATTAACCCGCGCATTCTTACCGGTCAGATCCTCACACCCCGTCTCGGGGGGGGGTTGTTAGTAACCCCCTCTAAAATCCAAACTAAGTATCGCAAGAAAACGACAGAGGTGTCATCGGAAAGCGCTCGACGAGTAGGGTAAGGGTCCACCCCCAAAACAATTTCTCCCAAAAGTGACGTCACCAGAGGACTAGATTTTCACGACTTCCATTATGTTTTTGGCTCTGGGGTGTTCATTTTAAGGGATATATGAAAAACAATTTTTTTTTGGAATGAGAAAAGAAGAGCGAAATCGACCAGGGTTTTTGGCCCCCAAAAATAAAAATAATTTTTTTTCTTCTTTCAAATTAAAAAAAAATTTAGTTTTCAAGTTTTCTTTAATTTTCCTTTCCAATGGTAGAGCAGACCGAGAAACGTTGTTGAAAGTCAACCTGCCCTAATAAAAAATGCTTACTTTAGCCAGAATCCTCTATTTGAACTGCAATTTGGCAAATACGCAAAATGTATATGCAGTAAAAAACGAGAAAAAAAGAAAAACTACACTCGTACGTTTAGTTGCATCCCTAAAGCTAAGCAAACGCTGAAAGTTTCATTGAAATATCTGTATCCGTTAAAACGTGCCAACTGGTTGAACTTTTTTGGAGGTGACCTCATTTGACCTTGGCTAACTCACTGACCCTAGATGACCTGACTTCAAAATTTTGAAACAGCATGCCAAATTGATGTGGGAAAGGTATGCCAAATTTGGGCGCGCTGATGCGCGGCGTTCGACCACTATCCCGCGACAAACCTGAGGGGCAGTTGAAGACCCCCCAGAGTTGGTTAGTTAGTTAGTTATTAGGGCTTTAGGGCGCATCGACTACATTGGTCATGCAGCCCCCCCCCCCTAGACGGGACGGGTTAAGTCACAGGTTAGAACATACTTAAGTGATCCTTAGATTATCAGAGAAACTTGGTGAGATTTAGCATACAGCGGGCAAAAATGCATGTTCAATGCTCAAAATAATAAATATATCAGATTGAAGTGATTATGAGTAATTCAGGTAACTAGTTACCTTCTGTAGTATTAATTTGCCAAGAACATCAGCTCATGGTGATCATGTATTCAGAAAGAATATTCATTAACTAATCGCATTGCATGTTAACCAAAGGTCATTGCAATAATGTTCTTTAAGCTGCGATTCTAAAATAAACCTTTGCCTTGAGTTAATTTTATATGAGCTTTTTGTCATGTTAAGGTTCGCATTACTAAGATCTTCCTGTTCATCAAGGGACCAGGGAGCAGCATTGCCAAGGTTTTGTATGGCCAACCATCTTTGATAACATATTTTACAGATGGATTGTTGTTATATATGCATGCTACTGCAATCTTACACAATCCCATCCTCAAGTTATTGCAAGTGTTTGAATGTTTGAACGCTGGAACTAGAGGCATTTCACAGTAACTCAACCGAAAATTTTCCGATGTGCCGTCTGACCATTTTTGATTTTCTTGAAAAGTTGTGTACCAGGGGTTTCAAGGGCGAATAATTCATTTATGGTGAACAAAAAAATCCGCCCAAAAACACGATAGTCTGCAAATTTTCCAAGGTCAGTGAGGAGGCCTAAGTTCGACGACCTATAACTTCAAGGATAAGAGAGCTATTTCATTTAACTTTTTTTTTATTGAATGGGGATGAATCAAGGAACAAGTTGGCTATCTCGGATTTTCTATTTTCAATTTATTAGGTCACGTGACTCCGTGACCTAGGTTTTGCGTCGTGACCTCGACCTTTTGGATGCTGAAATTACAACTTTTGTGTGATGAGCATTTGAGCCCCATTCATGCCTTTTCATGTATATAAACCAAAAAAACGTGGGGTTCGAGCTGCAAAAAAAAACACTTTTGGGGCTCGCAATGTTGACACAGCACGCTGTTTGGGACCCCTGCCCGCCGATAACGTCGCATCTAGTTGGCATACGGTGTCAAAATAGTCCAGAGTGGCCCCTGATGACGAAACCTGTCAGTGGTTTCTGTTACACTGACATCAGGTCACAAAGTCACATGACATTGGGCGTTCAAGGTCATCTGAGGTCACGAACACGTTTATGGCTATAACTTTGCCCCCAATTGAGCAAAAACGCTGAACTCAACACAATTGTATTCGTTACGTCGAGACGGTTACATTGATGCATGACATGGCCCCGATAGGTCAAGTTGAGTCACGTAAACTGGCCAGGTTACCGAGTTGATCCAACGGGGCCAGAGCATATCTATGTTGTTATCTTTGTCCATGGCTTGCTCAAAATTCTGTTGTAGTATGCCGCTGTAATGTCTACGGTGCTGTTGGATGAATCCTCCAATGAGATAAAGTTGTCGCTATTAATGGTGGTTACCCCTACACCGCATAGGAACAAGAACAACTGAGTATTATTTCATGTCATGGGGCATGGCACGACTTGTACAGCGCGACGCGACGGTATTGAGGTCAAAGTCCAATGTCAATAACACTGCGGAGTGCGCCGTTGCGAAAGGGGAGCGCTCTGGCCTCTACCCCTCCCCCTCCATAGGTCGGCGTCTACGTTCGACAAACATGGGGTCTAGGCAGTGACCAAGAGCATGTGCTGCAGACACTAGAGACGTAAACAACGGATTTTTGACAGAGACATCGCACCAACAGTCACTTGTCAGTGGGGAGAGCAGTGACGCCGTGTGAGGATTAGTCACCTGACTTGTCGACAGTGTCGATAGACATCCTTTGTTTCGAACACGGGAACGATGCCTGCCCCTTTCTGTTATGATCCGTATAAGCGGCATAAGAAGAAAGCGTATAAAGGTGTTAGATTTGCACCAAAAATCTGGTCCAGATAGTCGATGATTCCCGGCTACGTGTTGACAGTTTTCTGTGTGATACTTGCCGAAAGCGTCTAACGAAGAATCCAGGCAGCCTACCAGAAGAGGAAAACAGTCCGGGCAGTCAAAACATTTATCGCCGGGCAGCTTGTGACAAAGAGCAAGTTTTTCTATGTCAAAAAAGAGGAAGTGCAGAAGGCTGAACAGGAGCTGAATGGCCGCTTCACCAAAGCCGTGACGATCAAGGGAACAAAAAAGCACCACAGGTTCCCTGTGATGCTTTTTTCTGATGCTTTCACGAGGTCACGTGACCTAAAAATTGAAAATGGAACAACCCGAGATAGCCAAGTTGTTCCTTGATTCATCTCAATTCAACCAAGAAAAAGCTCAACAAAATAGCTCTCTTAGCCTCGGAGTCATCGGTCGTCAAAGTTAGGCCTCCTCACCGACTTTGGGAAAATTGCCAAAGCTGTATCTTGGGAAATATTTTGGGGGATTTTTTTGTAATCATAAATTAATTGTTCGCCCTTGAAACCCCTGGTATACAACTTTTCAAGAAAATCAAAAATGGTCGGACGGCAAATCGGAAAATTTTGGGTTGAGTTACTGTGGAGTGCCTCTACTTCCAGCGTTCAAACATTCAAACGCTTGCAATAAC
This sequence comes from Imbricaverruca yamaguchii, assembly GCA_034440575.1. Classification (NCBI taxonomy): domain Eukaryota; kingdom Metazoa; phylum Arthropoda; class Thecostraca; family Neoverrucidae; genus Imbricaverruca; species Imbricaverruca yamaguchii. The sequence continues at coordinate 217,441 of JAOTOL010001242.1, forward strand.
TTGAGGCTGGGATTGTGTAAGATTGCAATAGCTATATATATATATATATATATATATATATGTATATATATATATATATATATATATATATATATATATATATATATATATATATATATATATATGAACAATCCATCTGTACCATGTTATGAAAGATGATTGGCCATTAAAAAAAACTTTGGCAATGCTGCTCCCTGGTCCCTTGATCAACAGGAAGATCTTAGTAATGTGAACAATAACACGACAAAAAGTTCATATAAAATTAAGTCAAGGCAAAGGTTTATTGTAGAATCACAGCTTAAACGAACATTATCGCAATGACCTTTGGCTAGCATGCAATGCGATTCGTCCTTGAAAGCCCCGGTACACAACTTTTCAAGAAAATAAAAAAATGGTCGGACGGCACCCACCGGTTGAGTTGCCATGGAATGCCTCACTAGTTCATGCGAGATGGGAGGCTGAGCATATGTGACTGAGATGTATGAAGATGTGAGTAGCGGCGGCCTAATCGCGGTTGAAGCTGTCTGTGCCAAGTGAGGCTGTTGAAATAATTTGTCTATCACGCTGCGCTATTGAAACCGGAATAAGTATCTCCATTTAACTGTTGACTAAGTGCACAATATAAAAGTGCTTGATTTGAGGTGCCTGTCAAGATGTTCAGATCAGAGCTCTGAGATTGAGACACAGAGCTATTTAATTTATACCCGGGGTTTATAGTTAACGTAGAGGTCCGACAGTACTATCAACGTGTAACAGAAGTTTGCCAAGACATCTGCGAAATGTCTGATAAGCTCTGGGGAGCAAGACTTCCCTACACAGGACTTGAGTAGCCTCTGCTCACATCATGAGATGCAGTTTCATTAAACGGCCACGGCTGCGGACAGAAAAGCTTGCAAATAATTGATAGAACTCAATCCACATACCATAGACACAATAAGTACCGCCAATTTGGCTGGTGGGGTCCATCCCATGGGGTTCCATGAGAACAGGAAGTTGGTGCGGCCAAGGCAAAATGGTGGGGTCCAGGCCCGACCAAAAGCGCATGCGACTCCACCCCTCATTACAGCCACACTATGCGCCTCGAGCACCTTGGCTGCAGTACCCCGCAGCTGTTGTTCACACCAATCGAACTCACCCTGTCCTTGAGTTTGCCGAGAGTGGTTGCCAGCATGCGATAGGCGCAGGTCTTGCCGCCGAACGGAAAGCCGGTTATCATGAAGCCATGTCGCACGATCATCATCTCATAGATCTGCCACAGCAGAGCCGTCAGTCAATGGGGCGCCGCGCCGGCCAGTTGTCGGTCGGTGGGGATACATCACGGCATCACGACTGATCCATCACGGCACCAAGGCATATCCATCACGGCACCACGGCAGATATAAAACGTCATCGCGTCAGATCCATAACGGCACCACGGCAGATCCTTCACGGCACCACGGCAGACCCATCACGGAATCACGGCAGACCCACCACGGCATTACGGCAGATCCATCATGGCACAACGCCAAATCCATCACGGCACCACGGCAGATCCACCACGACATCACGGCAGATCCATCACGGCACCACGGCAGATCCAACATGGCATTACTGCAGATCCATCACGGCACCACGGCAGATCCATCACGACACGTCGATGGATGGTCATCAGGCTTGGCACCGTCACGTCACAGATCATCTGACGCAACATACTCATGTTGATCAATGAGGGCTACCCATTGCCATTCGATTCCCGATCATATGATCTCGGAGGGAGTTGGTGCCCGTTTGACATACACGAAGCTGTTATTGAAATAATCAGTGGTGTATATATCAATACCCGGAGCAGATGCTAGCAAGATAAAGTCTATGTATATCAGAGCGTGGCGAGCCTGTCTTGTTCTGTACGCGGCGCCGTAGCTAGCGCCGCGAGCACCTGCTGTATCTTCTCTAGGAAGTAGTCGGTGCACTGCAAGTTGGCCTCTTCGCAGCTCTGGCGTACGGCCACGTTGAAGGTGGTGTAGTCGGTGGCTGGCAATGCAATGCCGGGGAACAGGTCCGACGTGATGCCCTGCCAGAAGAGGCAGGGTCACACCACACCACACCACACACCACACCGCACCACACCACACCACACACAACACCGCACCACACCACACCACACCACACACCGCACCACACCACACCACACCACACCACACCACACCACACCACACCACACCACACCACACCACACCACACCACACCACACCACACCACACCACACCACACCACACCACACCACACCACACCACACCACACCACACCACACCACACCACACCACACCACACCACACCACACCACACACCGCACCACACAACACATCACACACATCACATCGCACACCACACCACAATACACGACAGCATACCCACATCATATCACACTCCACACCACATGACACGACATCACATCACCAGCAATATCTTACACAAGACACAACAAACCATATCACCCACCACACACTGCACCACACTAACATGACACTACACCACACTTTACGACACATCATATCACACTACGCCACACGACATCACACCC